>QNTS01006006.1:32557-46906 GCA_003317085.1 Hucho hucho
CATAGTAGTATGATAGGTGCAGTGTAATGTGTTGTTTTACAGGGTCAGCCATAGTAGTATGATAGGTACAGTGTAATGTGTTGTTTTCAGGGTCAGTCATAGTAGTATGATGGGTGCAGTGTAATGTGTTGTTTTACAGGGTCGGCCATAGTAGTGGGACAGGTGCAGTGTAATGTGTTGTTTTACAGGGTCAGTCATAGTAGTATGATAGGTGCAGTGTAATGTGTTGTTTTACAGAGTCAGCCATAGTAGTATGATAGGTGCAGTGTAATGTGTTGTTTTACAGAGTCAGCCATAGTAGTATGATAGGTGCAGTGAAATGTGTTGTTTTACAGGGTCAGTCATAGTAGTATGATAGGTGCAGTGTAATGTGTTGTTTTACAGGGTCAGCCATAGTAGTATGATAGGTGCAGTGTAATGTGTTGTTTTACAGGGTCAGACATAGTAGTATGATAGGTGCAGTGAAATGGGTTGTTTTACAAGGTCAGCCATTGTAGTACGGCATCCCTGGTGCACATTAGGGTCAAGTGCCTTGCTCAAGGACACAGAGTTTTCACCTCTCTGGTATTATATGCTCTAACCGCTAGGCTACCTGCCTCCCAACACATCCACAGTATTCATTCTAAGGGCAGTGCCAGCCGGTGGGTTGGCTTGGCATTACAATGCTGAGACAGAGGCTAGTGGGTTGTCTTGGCTGGCATCACCGTACTGACTCTGAAAAGACAGAGGCGGGCGCCAGAGGGTTGGCGAGAACAGAATAAAACGCATTCTACGGGCTGTAGGTTGAGAGCATCAGGGTACAGGGCAGGCTGCATGCACCCGCAGTAGGTAGATCGTGACAACCAGTAGGTTTTGGTATTTTGGTAGGGCAGCAGCTCTAACCAGTCATCATTTGTACACTTGCATTTCGTTAGGGTAACGTCGGGTACGTAACGTCATGTTAGTGTAGTGCAGTGGTTGGGCGACCTGGTTCCTGGAGCACCGCAGGTAGTGCAGGGTTTTGTTCCGACTAGGCACCACACCTGACCAGCTGAGCTGATTGATCAGTTTAGTGATTGTCTAAATTCCGCACAGCTGAGCTGTGGTTGAATACTCATACTCACCACACTAACCATAGTATTTGTGGCGTAAATTGAGTATGTAGTATGCTTATTGATCATAGGTATGGGTATAGTTCGTATGCCAAAAGTTCCCGTATGTCGTACTACATTGACCTATTTCCAAGCTTTTGGGGCCCATAACGCAATTATTCAGGCAGCCATTTTAAGAAAATGGCGGAAAATACGCAGCAGAAGTCCGAAGACAGCGGATACAAATTCATGGCTTTAACTAATTAGGACAAATGTTAAGAAATGTTAAGCAATGTAATAGAGTAATGGCTTTTGAAATAAGTTATGTTGGCTGACAATTCGTTAGCTACGCTTAGCATTATGAACCACATATCATTACAGCAGTTGCTTGTATGTTCTGGTATGTTAGCCAGCTACCTAACAGTAGTTGGCTACTAATACATGGAACTTGGCAGTATATTACCTATATGCTAACTATCCAACGTTTATTGGCATGATTATTCACGTCATTCTTAGCTTAGCGGTAGTCATTGTGTGTAGCTAGTCATTTGTTATGCTAAGCGGCTAGCAAGAAGTTGCATAGCAACAGCATCTACTTCCGGTAGACAGGCGAAGCTCTAGTATAGTTTGTTTACAGTACACTAAAAATGAACTAATAGTATATACTCGTGTAGTATACAGTATGTTAGTATGGGTATTCGAAACATCTGGTCTTCCAGGTCGGTTAAATCAAATACATGAAGTGCCTGCAGCACCTCAGGACCAAGGTTGCCTACCTGTAGCGGTACAGTTGCTGTACTTACTCTGAGGCGATGGCGGTGGGTACAGGTTCCTCCAGCAGCTCCAGACTGTGTAGAATCCAGTAGCATAGCCAAGGCCTGCTGGCATCCAGACACTAGGTAAGGATAGGGAATACAGGCAGCCATTTTAGAGTACTGGGACTAAGCTAGGCATCAGCTGCACAGGCCAGTGAGGATTAATGGAGGGGTTAGCTTCTATCTTCACTCTGTGCTTTGTGGGAAATACTAATCACGCAGTACATAGGCCTACCTCATAAGCGTCGGAGAGATGACGTAATCCTTTCTTCAGGTACTGGTAGTGCTGGTCCCTCAATAGAGTGGGCCTGAGGAGACAACACACTGAAGATCAATAGCCCAGTAACGCTAGCCCAGTAACGCTAGCCCAGTGGGCCTGAGGAGAAACACAAGTGTAAATCTATGTGTGCATGTTGTAATGCTTGTCGATACAATAGTGAAGATGCATAAAGACCAGATACAGTAGAGAAAACAATAGAGAAGAAATTATCTATACATGTAGCCTACCCACAACATGGTTTAGCCAGAGTACCAGTGTGTTTGTGCTATCATGCCAACTCCCTGTCACGCATTGCCATGACAATGAGCAATGGAGTAGACTAGAGGTTAAAACAGATCTGGGACCAGGCTACATTATGGTTGCTAACGCTAGCTTAACATAGTGAGGATACATAGATCTGAGACCAGGCTACATTATGGTTGCTAACGCTAGCTTAACACGGTGAGGATACATAAACAGAAGTTGCACACATTCTGATATAGGACACATACAAGCATAACACAGCCTACACACAGAGAGAGCTAAATAAAATGAATTCCCCCCCAACATGAAACACACATTATGCATACGGTTTGCATTTTACAACTACAATACGTCTTAGTGATTTCTCAACCGACTTCAAAATAACCTCTCTTCTCTCTCCCAATTACTAACTCTCAGCTCAGTACTGTTGATCTGCAGGTGCCAACTGTGACTCTCACATCCATTCCCCTGCTTTAGACTGTGGTGTGTGTTTGTGAGAAAGAGTGCGTGTTTGTATATGTGTGTGTGTGTGTGTGACACTCCTCTCTCAGTGGGGGAGTGGGGGGGGGGAGACAAAGAGAGGATGAGAGAGAGTACCATTCAGTACTAAGGATTAGTCACAGATCAGCTGGCATATCATTATCACAGGGTCACTGTACAATTATAAAATCCCATTTTATACAGTAATCGCATACACTAACACACTACTGAAGTATTCAAGCATTACAGTTGTTTCATAGCAGGGCAATTCCACAGTAATGGACATTGACTTCAACGTTTAACCATACAACTTTATGCACAAGGACTACTTTTAACAATTTACAAAAAACACATTTACTGGAAGAACTGTGCAGTTACAAAGTTTGGTATCGAAATTACAGTAAAATGATCCCTCACGTCTTTATGCAAACGGGGTTTTCTAAAATGTAAATATCTGCTCCGAATTAAGATTTAAAGATGTCTGCAGAATGAAAGGAGTGTCAGCTAAAACGTGACCCCTTGAGATTACATTTTTGGGGATTTAACTACTGTAAGTGAAGTGGATTTACACCTGGTAACAGAATTACAGTAACTGAGTTATAATGAACAAAAATATAAATGCAACAATTTGAAAAGATTTAACTTAGTTGCAGTTCCTGTAAGGAAATAATAAATTAGGCCCTAATCTATGGATTTCACGACTGAGAATACAGATATGCCATATTTCACTGAAAGAATAAACGCTTTGTTTTCGAAATGATAGTTTCCAGATTTGACCATATTAATGACCCAGCTCATATTTCTGTGTTTATTATAATTAAGTCTATGATTTGATATTTGATAGAGCAGTCTGACTGAGCGGTGGTAGGCAGCAGCAGGCTCGTAAGCATTCATTCAAACTTTACTGCGTTTGCCAGCAGCTCTTCGCAATGCTTGATTCACAGCGCTGTTTATGACTTCAAGCCTATCAACTACCGAGATTAGGCTGCCAATACTAACGTGCCTATAAGAACATCCAATAGTCAAAGGAATATGAAATACAAATGGTATAGAGAGAAATAGTCGACGTGTCATAATTCCCATAATAACTACAACCTAAAACTTCTGACCTGGGAATATTGAAGAAGTGGGAATATTGAACCACCAGCTTTCATATGTTCTGAGCAAGGAACTTAAACGTTAGCTTTTTTACATGGCACATATTGCACTTTTACTTTCTTCTCCAACACTGTGTTTTTGCATTATTTAAACCAAATTGAGCATGTTTCATTATTTATTTGAGACTAAATAGATTTTATTTATGTATTATATTCAGTTAAAACAAGTGTTCATAGTTCATTCAGTATTGTTGTAATTGCCATACACACATATATATATCTATAGACTTTTTTTTTTTTTTTTTTTTTTTTTTTTTTTAAATCAGCCTATTAAATCGGTATGGGCTTTTTTATGTCCTCCAATAATCGGTATCGGCGCTGATAAATCATAATCGGTCGACCTCTAGAACACGCTGTCGTGCACATCGATCCAGAGCATCCCAAACATGCTCAATGGGTGAGGAAGCAGGCCATGGAAGAACTGGGATATTTTCATCTTCTAGGAATTGTGTACAGATCCTTGTGACATGGGGCCATGCATTATCATGCTGAAACATGAGGTGATGGTGACAGATGAATAGCACGACAATTGACCTCAGGATCTCGTCACAGTATCTCAAATCACCATAGATAAAATGCAATTGTGTTTCGCTGCCCTTAGCTTATGCCTGCCCATACCATAACCCCACCATGGGGCACTGTTCAACGTTGAAATCAGCAAACTGCTCGCCCATACGACGCTATACACGTGGTCTGCGGTTGAGGCAAGTTGGACGTACTGCCAAATTCTCTAAAATGACATTGAGGCGGCTTATGGTAGAGAGATGAACATTAAATTCTGGTAACAGCTCTGGTGCACATTCCTGAAGTCAGCATGCCAAGTGCTTTGTTTTTACACTGCTGTTACTCGCTGTATATTATCTATGCATAGTCACTTTACAAATTGCCTTGACTAACCTGTACCCCCGCACATTGACTCTGTACCGGTAACCCCTGTATAAAGCCTCCGCATTGACTCTGTACATGTACCCCCTGTATAAAGCCTCGTTATTGTTATGTAATTTGTGTTACTCGATTATAATTTTTTAAAACTTTTGTTAATTTAGTAAATATTTTAACTATAATTGAAGTGCATTGTTGGTTAAGGGCTTGTAAGTAAGCATTTCACGGTAAGGTCTACACCTGTTGTAGTCGGCGCATGTGACAAATATAATTGTATTTTATTTGACATCTGTGGCATTGTGTTGTATGACAAAACTGCACATTTGAGTGGCCTTTTATTGTCCCAAGCACAAGGTGCACCTGTGTAATGATCATGCCGTTTAACCAGCTTCTTGATATGCCACAAGTGTCAGGTAGATGGATTATCTTGGCAAAAGAGAAATGCTCTTTTGAATAAGCTTTGTGTGTGTATGGAAAATGTCTGGGCTCTTATTTCATGAAACATAGGATCAACACTTTACGTGTTACGTTTATATTTTTGTTCAGTGTACATCATGGGTCCCTGATCAGTACTACACAGAAATGAATAATTATGGATATGAATGTCATTCTCTTCATGGTGATGTACACAGAAACATGCAATATCATAATATGCATATATGGGTATTATTTGTCACACTAGCTAGGTTTCCATTCAATTGGCGACAGATTTTCATGTAAATATTCAAAAATCTCCATTAAACCAAAAAATTCCCATTTTCCCCATCAGAGAGGTTTCCATCAAATGTAAATGTTGTTGCAGATAAAACGTCTGTGTGATGGCGTAGCATACATAAAAATAACTTGTGGTGATATTGCCATGTACTGAATAAAAAAAGATATTAGTAAAATGGGTTTCCATCACATTTAACTTTACTGATGGTTTTGTCACAAGAAATGTTGCGTTAATGCAGCAAATGTCTTGGCACTTGCGCTCTATCCAACAGCTCTCAGATACAGTGTGGTGGGTAAAGCATACATGATGACATTATTATGGACAGAAAAGTGAGAATTTTTATTTGTCAAAACGACAGCCAAGCATCGATCATGTCACCAGAACAAGACCCTTAAAATTTATTGGAAAGGAGCATCAAGCTCATCGCCGTGCACATTCACCACCCTGTTAGGACTTTCTTTGGTAAGTGTTTGACCAGAAATCAAAGCCATTACTTACACCTCATTTTTACAATGGATTTATTATATATGCCTTAATTTCCCCAAAATATAGAGACTCTTCGCTTTCATTTGACACGCTCCTATGAACTTCTCATGTTGGTGCTCATTGGTCATTTTACATGGAAATTACCAGCAGCCTTTGAAAGAGAGCATATTGGCCTTTCAAACTTGAATGCAAGACTGGACTAGGATGGATAATAACTTTGCAGGCTAAATCAGAATTTGGCCTTGATTAGAAGTCATCAATTCAATGCAGCTGTGTTTCTCTGCCCTCAGACGATACCAAAGAGTTACTAAACCCAGAGGCACAACATTGCGACACTTCCGGGAACGCATGCGAAAGAGACCAAACAGACCAGGACAGGGTTTGGTGTTTTAGAAGTCAAGAGAACCAGATAATATTTTATGTAGGAGGACTGAGCAGCTTCATTCTAATTACCTTTTTTTTTTTTAAAGGACATTCTACTCCAAAATGAATTAAAATACAATTATGCTGGCACCATCTAAAATAGAATTTACACTTCCAGAAATTAGCCAAATAACACATTGGTAAATTATTTGTTACAATTATTTTTGCATATTGGACCATGCATATAGCCTATGCAGTACAATATATTCAGGTATGCTATTAGCAATAAGCATTATCACCTTAAATAGTCTGAAGCATTGGCCTATCTGCATTTACACTACTGCACTAATCATTTAGTTGGATCTCAAATGTGACCTTTTAAAAAAGGTGCAATATGTAACGTTTTGAGCAACCCGACCAAATTCACATAGAAATGTAAGTTATAGATCTGTCACTCATTGAAAGCAAGTCTAAGAGCTTGAAGTAATATGCCTTAATAACCTGTATTCAAAAGTAACTGGGCAATATTTATTCTTTAGTTTCACTGTTTCTGTTAATAATTACTGTTCTTGCTGTATTGTTTTGAAAAAGACTAATAAAAGTTTTAAAAAGAAAGCAAGTCGGTAGATCTGTTCTATGTACGTTATTTCTATGGTTACGGTTCTTATGTTTATTCTTTGCGTCTTTGACTTTTGGGTTTGTACACCAGCTTTTTAAAATTTCTATTTTATACTAGGCAAGTCAGGTAAGAACAAAATCTTATTTACAATGACGGCCGACCCCGGACGACGCTGGGCCAATTGTGTGCCGCCCTATGAGACTCCCAATCACGGCCGGATGTGACGCAGCCTAGATTCGAACCAGGTACTGCAGTGGCGCCTCTTGCACTGAGATGCAGTGTCTTAGACCACTGCGCGACTCAGGAGCCCAGCTCCCGGCGGTTTAGATGGTACAATGATTCTCTACAATATACTAGCTTGTTGTCACAAACTGAAATTAGGCTAACTATTACAAATTTTAGCAACCAGGAAATGGCGCAATATCTGCATAGTGCACCTTTTAACTAGTTAGCATCCTATTGATGAATTTTATGTCCCCAAAAACACTTGCATAAACAGTGAATATAATGTAGGATAACCTGTTAGGATAACCTGCCACCCAGGGTAACACACCCGTGCCTGTACTTCTCAAAGAAATAACTCATGTCACATTTTATCTCTGCGTTGTTGGGAAAAGGCTCGTAACTTAGGTGTAGACTTTACCGTGAAGTGCTAAGAGTTGATTTGACCCGTGTTTCATTTAGCCCCACTCGCCCCTATACGTTCACAGCTAATAGAATTGCTGAGCGGTAACGTGCTTAGCTATGCCGCTGCTAAAAACTCCAGGTTTGAAATGGTGCAGTTCGCACATATTTAAGAGTTGATAAAAATAAATAAAGTAGGAATGTAAAGCTGGGATCCCCCTCTTTTTAACAAAGGCCATTAAAACTGAAGAATTGTTGCGCATTGACTGCTTGTCAGAATGCATGTTTCCCTCCCTATGGCACTCGTAACTTGAATGCGCCTCGAGATTTCTCTCGCATAGAACACACCACAACAAATAGATAAAATGTTCTACTATGGGGCTGTCATCTTCAAAGTGAACAGAAATACGTTTTCACGTTCCATATTTTTTTTGCCGTGGCGCTGTGCCCCAGCTAAATGACTGCAGCGTAAACACTGACATATTACGTGTTCCTGTGTCGTAGGTTAGAGTCTCGCTGGAGCCACCCAGCGGAAAACGCACTACTGTAAGTCGCTTTGATGAAAGAGACTACTAAATATATGTTGACATACTCACTCGGTCATGGTGGTGAAAACAGCGGTGGTGCTTTGAATGGAGAGAAAAGGACAGAAACAAGACATGTTTTAATGTCCAGTACTAGAACTACCCCTGGTCCATAAGGATGTAGGGCTGTCAAACTCATTCCATGGAGGGCCTAATGTCTGCTGATTTTTGTTTTTTCCCCATTCTATTAAGACCTAGACAACCAGGTGAGGGGAGTTACTCCAAGAATGAGTTTGACACGTGATCTTGGGTATGTTTAGCTATGGTCCAGGGTGTCATTCAGACACTCACATCAGTCAGTGAAAGCGCAGCCGAACCACGCCCTGCTCTAGAGCTTGGGTTTGTTTAGCAGATCAGACCTCCTGTGTAAATTAAGACACCACAGAGCCGGCACGAGATATGGCTCGGAAAACGTACGTCAGTCCAGGAATGAAGTGCTTTGTACTCTGAATTGCCCCATTATCCCAACCGAAAAGAACGAACGAGGGCTAGTCGTATTAGCAGTCATTCAATCTTCTTGGTGTCACAGTTGGGATAATGGGACAATTTGGAGAACAACGCATTTCTCATTCCTGGATTGACATATGTTTTCTGAGAAAAATCTCACGCCGGCACCGTTGTGTCTTAATCTACACAGGAAGTCTGTCCGACCCTAGTTCAGCTGTAAGCAAGCAGGTCGAATCTACTGGCTAGAGTTTGTTCAGAACAGCGAAATGTTAACAACCCTGTAGATAACGTGGACTTGTATGAGTTAGTCTTACTTACAGTATTTCGTTATATGCTCAAAATGTTCACACAAAAAAAGGACTACAACTTGAACTTGTAATATGTGGTCACATTTCAGGTAAAAGGCATAGCCTAGTAGGATTCAAAGCAATGATTCTCACATACAAAACAAAGACTGTGATCATGCTGAAAACCAGAGAATAAAGTCGAACATTTACTTACTGCGGTAAGCTGTGCATCTGCTTGTAAACACTGACTACTTCTTGAATACTGTGTTCGACTTTTCTCTGGATAAAATAAGATGTTTGAGTGAGACACACAAATCAAAACAACTGAACATGAGAGCTTTAACCAGGCATGAGAATGAAACTGACTGCATGCACACCATATATTAAACATTATGGAGGGCAGCCAAACACTAATTGGCTGTAATTTCTTGAGCATACAGAGCATTGTCATTATCCAGAATGACAACCTTGGCGCAGTTTCTCTCACTTCCCCCAGAGGGTGCACATTTTTGTTCTAAGCAATCACTGACAGGACCTGACTTAAAAGGGGCAATCAATCTTTGCTTACATCCATTTTGTTGACTTATAAATTATATGTACCCATTTATTCTTGAAGAATATAACGTCTAAATGCCTCACGAGTTAGTTCAACTGTCGTACACCATCAGAACCCACAATATAAGCTTGTTTTATAAATATAAACACTATGTAGTCTCAAAACATGGTTAAAACTATCATTTTGAGATCATGGATGGTCAATCCTTGCATCCATAGCTCTGTGTATAAATTTGAGAGTGATTACATTTCTCCAGCCCAATCCCTCGGCGTTTTAACGAACCAGGGTTGGGGAAGCCGCTCTGTTACGGTTTTGTTCTACTGTTTGCAGCTTTAACTCATCATCATCATCATCATCATCAAGCCCTTGATTAGTTGAATCCCCACGTCGTGTCAGTGCTGGACTAGAACAAAAAAAAAAAGGTGCATATTTTGATAAACACTCCTTAGAATTGCTAAGAATGTATATTTTGACATAATGAAACAGGAGCATTTAAGAAGACGTCTGCATTGCCGATCCTCCCCTTGTCTCTGGTCCTGTTAGTAGCACTCTTAGCCATCCAGCCATGGAGACGATCCACTACAAGGCTGATGCTAGCTAGCTTTATTAGCCGTATGTACGGGATACTCATGGGGTACAACGAAATGCTTACTTGCATGTTCATTCTCGACAATCCAACAACAATAGGAAATGGTAATATAAAAAAAACTAAGAATATGAACATAAAGTAAATGGCAGTAAGAATACAATAAACATTTTAGCTTGGGCATGTCTCAACATAGTAACAAAACGCGTGGGCAAGTGATTTAAAGGCACGTGGGAAACCCCCCCCCACCAACATGTTTCTGATTTTGCAAATCATCCCTCCTTGCCTCCGGTGTAGCGAGACAACACCGTGTTGAACAGCTACCGGGGCTAAACGGGCCGTCGACTGGCTTCATTCACCTGCTCTACCGAAGTCACCGTCTCCACTCCGTCATCCGTGTACTTCTCCGCGGCGTGACATTCGCCGAAGCACCGTAACGGCGCGGGTACACTTTCCATGACTGTTTTTTATGTGAGTTTGTTGAAAAGCGTACGATTATTCCCCCGCTATCTAGCTCCCTTTCTCTGATTATCAACAGATGCAGCACGGCCAGTTTGACACTTACTTCCTGTCAAATAGGCGGGGTTTCCTACGGCATACAGCAAGGCGGATGGAACAATTGAAATCCTCGTTTGCTCACATAATAGTGCATTGTAGTGAATCCTAAAATGCATTCCTCAACAAAATGTTTTTTTTTGTTTTTTTTTAAACTCAATCCAACCCTGACTTATTTATAATGTAATAAAACTGCCACTTGATTACTAGTTGACATATCATAAAACAACATGTATTATAGGCAATTATAGGCTGGCACTAAGACCGACCTCAATAGGCTGTATTCCGCCATAAGCAAACAGGAAAACGCTCACCCAGAGGCGGCGCTCCTAGTGGCCGGGGACTTTAATTCAGGGAAACTTAAATCGGTCTTACCAAATTTCAATGAGCATGTTAAATGTGCAACCGGAGTGCAAAAAACTATGGACCACCTTTACTCCACACACAGACACAGACAAGACAGCCTATAGGGAGGAGGTAAGAGACCTAGCCGTGTGGTGCCAGGATAACAACCTCTCCCTCAAAGTGATTAAGACAAAGGAGATGATTGTGGACTACAGGAAAAAGAGGACCGAGCACACTCCCATTCTCATCGATAGGGCTGTAGTGGAGCAGGTTGAGAGCTTCAAGTTCCTTGGTGTCCACATCACCAACAAACTAACATGGTCCAAGCACACCAAGACAGTTGTGAAGAGGGCACTACAAAACCTATTCCCCCTCAGGAGACTGAAAAGATTTGGCATTGGTCCACAGATCATCAAATGTTTCTACAGCTGCACCATCGAGAGCATCCTGACTGTTTCCATCACTGCCTGGTATGGCAACTGCTCGGCCTCCGATCGCAAGGCACTACAGAGGGTAGTGTGTACGACCCAGTACATCACTGGGGCAAAGCTTCCTGCCATCCAGGACCTCTACACCAGTTGGTGTCAGAGGAAGGCCCTAAAAATTGTCAAAGACTCCAGCCACCCTAGTCAAAGACTGTTCTCTCTGCTACCACACGGCAAGCGGTACCAGAGCGCCAAGTCTAGGTCCAAGACGCTTCTAAACAGCTTCTACCCCCAAGCCATAAGACTCCTGAACATCTAATCAAATGGCTACCCAGACTATTTGCAATGCCCCCCCACCCCCCTCCTCCTCTTTTACATTGCTGCTACTCTCTGTTGTTATCATCTATGCATAGTCACTTTAATAACTCTACCTACATGTACATATTACCTCAATTACCTCGACTAACCGGTGTCCCAGCACATTGACTCTGTACCGGTACCCCCTGTATATAGTCTCGCTATTGTTATTTTACTGCTGATCTTTAATTACTTGTTACTTTTATTTCTTATTCATATTTTTTATATATATATATTTTATTATATATTTTTTATATATTATTTTAACTGCATTGTTGGTTAGGGGCTCGTCAGTAAGCGTTTCACTGTAAGGTGAGTACCTGTTGTATTCAGCCCATGTGACTAATACAATTTGATTTGAATAGGAATAAAAGGGATAGGGAGGCCTATATTTAATTTAGCTCACTTTATGTAGGCTACTTTGCCCAATTACCCTACATGATGTAGTTTACTGGCAAGAAAATAAAGGCCAGAGGAGTTTCTTCACTAGCGTAGTGTCTTGTTACTCTCGCACTTTATCCCCACACATCTTGTTTGCTTTATCTCCACCCATCTCGTGTATGGCATCAATTCCGATTCAAAAGTCAAACGGGCGCGAGATGGCGAGCAAGATGAAACATCATTGCACAACAAACACTTGAGTCAAGAGAGGAACTGTGGTTGAGCGAGCAGAGGACGGGTGTCACCAGCGCAGTCCAGCGTGGTGAACCAAAATTAACTTGAGAGCTTGCGATGCTCGAATTTTTTTGCATGCAGTAAATTAATTTGAGAGCAGAGATTTTGTTGTTCGCCTGAATAAATACAATACTTACTACATGTCAAGACCAAAAAATTACTGCACTCAAATACACTGCGTCCCCACACGGATGTATTTTCTCCCTCTCACACCAGTTTTCCAGTTTGCTCTCCAAAATCAATTACTATAATTTTATATAGCAAATTTGAGGAAAACGCTACCGAAGTTCTATCAACACATTTGACTGTAGGTCTCACGCTGCTAAAACACTCGACCACTGCTACTCCAACTTCCGGGATGCCTAGGAGGCCCTCCCCCGCCCTCCCTTCGGGCAAATCAGATCGAGACTCCATTTTGCTCATCCCTTCCTATAGGCAGAAACTCAAACAGGAAGTACCCGTGCTAAAGTCTATTCAATGCTGCTTTGACCAATCGGAATCCATGTTCAAGATTGTTTTCAGCTGGTCTCTGACAATAACATTGACGTATACGCTGACACAGTGACTGAGTTCATCAGGAAGTGTATAGCGGATGTTGTTCCCCCTGTGACTATTAAAACCTACCCAAATCAGAAACCGTGGATATATGGCAGCATTCGCACAAAACTGAAAGTGCGAACCACCGCATTTAACCATGGCAAAATGACTGGGAATATTGCAGAATACAAACAGTGTAGTTAGTCCCTCCGTAAGGCAATCAAACAGACAAAACATCAGCACAGAGACAAAGTGGAGTCGCAATTCAACGGCTCAGACACGAGACGTATGTTGCAGGGTCTACAGACAATCACGGATTACAAAGGGAAAACCAGCCACGTCGTGGACACCGACGTCTTGCTCCCGGACAAGGTAAACACCTTCGCCCACTTTGAGGATAACACAGTGCCACTGATGCAGCCCGCTCCCAAGGACTGTGAGCTCTCGTTCTCCGTGACCGACGTGAGTAAGACATTTAAACGCGTTAATCCTCACAAGGCTGCCGGCCCAGACGTCATCCCTAGCCACGTCCTCAGAGCATGCGCAGACCAGCTGGCTGGAGTGTTTACGGACATATTCAATCTCTCCCTATCCCAGTCTGCTGCCCCCACTTGCTTCAAGATGTCCATCATTGTTCCTGTACCGAAGAAAGCAAAGGTAACTGAACTAAATGACTATCGCCATGTAGCACTCACTTCTGTCATCATGAAGTGCTTTGAGAGGCTAGTTAAGGATCATATCACCTCTACCTTACCTGACACCCTAGACCCACTTCAATTTGCGTACCGCCCCAATAGATCCACAGACGATGCAATTGCCTGGACAAGAGGAATACCTATGTAAGAATGCTGTTCATTGACTATAGCTCAGCCTTAAACACCATAGTACCCTCCAAGCTCATCATTAAGCTTGGGCCCTGGGTCTGAACCCCGCCCTGTGCAACTGGATCCTGGACTTCCTGAAGGGCCGCCCCCAGGTGGTGAAGGTAGGAAACAACACATCCACTTCGCTGATCCTCAACACAAGGGCCCCACAAAGGTGCGTGCTCAGTCCCCTCCTGTACTCCTTGTTCACCCATGACTGCGTGCCCACGCATGCCTCCAACTCAATCATCAAGTTTGCAGACGACACAACAGTTGTAGGTCTGATTACCAACGATGACGAGACAGCCTACAGGGAGGAGGTGAGGGCCCTGGCGGAGAGGTGCCAGGCACATAACTTCTCCCTCAACGTCAACAAAACAAAGGAGATGATCATGGAC
>QNTS01006006.1:61490-80426 GCA_003317085.1 Hucho hucho
ATAATCTGACAACGCTCTGAATTTACAAAAGGACAATCTGACAACGCTCTGAATTTACAAAAGCACTCTGGAACTCCACACCGGAATTCATAAAATGTCTAACTAGTAATTTGTTATGCTAGCTAGCTAGCAAGAGGTTACAGCATCCACTTCCGGTAGACAGGTGACGAGCTACTAAGCTCAACTGAAAGGATACCGTTTGTTTACAGTATACTAAATGAACTAATATGTATGTAGTATATTCACTCATTAAGTATGTAGTATACAGTATGTTAGTATGGGTAGTCGGAACACAGCTTCAGTGTTTGCTCACGCAATGTTTCATATTGCTATCCATCTAGTGCCCGACTTTTGAATCGGATTTGACCCCGTACTCTTGCGTTGACGGTGATGTCGAGAGAAAATCTGGTGCTGCCGACCGCATCCCGGTCACCGCATCCCGGTCACCGCATCCCGGTCACCGCATCCCGGTCACCGCATCCCGGTCACCGCATCCCGGTCACCGCATCCCGGTCACCGCGCCCATCAGAACAGAGGAGAGGGCTGGGTGAAAGAATATAGCTACTCTTTGTAACCAAAAAAAAGAGACAGCTCCTGGTTTGATAGAAAGAAAAGAGAGGTTCGAGCTTCCTCCCCCGTTTCTCGAAAGAAAACCAAAAGACTACTTTACATTTTGGGCAGATATGGGCTGGGGTGTAGGTGGGTTGGGTTTGGGGCAGATATGGGCTGGGGTGTAGGTGGGTTGGGTTTGGGGCAGATATGGGCTGGGGTGTAGGTGGGTTGGGTTTGGGGCAGATATGGGCTGGGGTGTAGGTGGGTTGGGTTTGTTAATTCGTTGCTGAGTTAGCTGGCTTGCTGTTCTTTATTTCTAAGACGCTATGGCTAAGCAGTATGATGTGCTCTTCCGACTCCTGCTTCTCGGTGATTCGGGGGTTGGGAAAACATGTTTATTATGCAGATTCACGGATAACGAATTTCACCCGTCTCACATCTCCACAATCGGTAAGACCGCATCTTTGATGCATGCATCGTTTGAGGAAATCAGAATGTACCTAATACGATCTGATTATCTCTAGGCTAAATAGTAGAATCGAATATGCTACTGATGCTATATCAATAGCCTATTGAAATGATCTTATTGTGTACGGCCTACACTTCCTTTGTGCAGAATGTTGTTAGCAATTTGCTATTATACATTTACAAATAGCCTATTGTATTAAAATGATGTGGCACTCTCTATTTCAAGGCACTGTATATTTTGCATTGTTATTCAGCTCTAAACTCCGATTAAAATAACAAATAGCTTAATTAATCGAAAACAAAAAGACAGGTGCAGCAGTACAAATTAAAACAACCACTTGTGGGGGCATCCACTTGGCAAAAGATAAAACTGTTAATACGATGTCCAGTAGCGTAATTAAAAGAGCCACAGTTGCTACCTGGATCCTGTGATGAATGGAATTCTACTATAGTTGTTATCTGCAAACTATAAAAACAATATTCGATTTTGAAAATAACAAAATGCATGAATACATGTTAACGTAAAATGTTAGCAAGTGTCAGAAATAATTGGGACACATTTGTCACAAAATCTTTTTTTTGAATAGTGCTTCCTCTACTGGAAAGAATTGCAACATGAACAAAAGTGGAATTAAACTTTTTATGTGGTTATAATCCTGTATGTATCCTTTTTATGTTGCTTCCATAACATTTATATTGCAGTTACCTAGACTTAATGTTACCACACTCAAGTATTTACAGCAGAAAATAGTGTAATTTCACATTAAAGCAGTAGCCTATGGACCCAACCAACCAGGAATGCTGTTCATAGGTGTACTGAATTCTAACTAGGGAAATTCAGTGTGACAGTCCATATTACATATATGGTGTACTGAATTCTGGACTGTCACACTGAATTTCCCTAGTCAGAATTCAGTACACCTATGAACAGCATTTAATCTACTGCTTTCCTATTGAGGCCAGTGAAATATGCTATCAGGACAGCTTTCTTCCCCCCTCTATTAAATGTTTTATTTAACCAGGCAAGTCAGTTAAGACAGCCTACCCCAGACAACACTGGTACTCCCAATCACAGCTGGATGTGATGCAGCCTGGATTTGAACCAGGTACTGCAGTGACACCTTTTAGGTACTGCAGTGATACCTCTTGCATTGAGATGCAGTGTCTTAGACTACTGCACCACTCAGGAGCCCAAAAACTGCTCTCTCTCAGGGCAGCCTTCTTCCCCCCTTTACCAATCTCTCTCTCAGGGCAGCCTTCTCCCCCCTTTACCAATCTCTCTCTCAGGACAGCCTTCTCCCCCCTTTACCAATCTCTCTCTCAGGACAGCCTTCTCCCCCCTTTACCAATCTCTCTCTTAGGGCAGCCTTCTTCCCCCTTTACCAATCTCTCTCTTAGGCCAGCCTTCTTCCCCCTTTACCAATCTCTCTCTTAGGGCAGCCCTCTTCTCCCTTTACCAATCTCAAGCATTGATCATCATGTCACCAGAATAAGACCCTCAACATTTATTGGAAAGGAACATCAAGCACATACCATGCACTTTCACCACCCTGTGAAGTTCATAATTTATTTAATCTGTAGCCTAGTAAACTGCATGCTTTGTCGAGTCGTAGTGGGAGGACCANATTCTGGACTGTCACACTGAATTTCCCTAGTCAGAATTCAGTACACCTATGAACAGCATTTAATCTACTGCTTTCCTATTGAGGCCAGTGAAATATGCTATCAGGACAGCTTTCTTCCCCCCTCTATTAAATGTTTTATTTAACCAGGCAAGTCAGTTAAGACAGCCTACCCCAGACAACACTGGTACTCCCAATCACAGCTGGATGTGATGCAGCCTGGATTTGAACCAGGTACTGCAGTGACACCTTTTAGGTACTGCAGTGATACCTCTTGCATTGAGATGCAGTGTCTTAGACTACTGCACCACTCAGGAGCCCAAAAACTGCTCTCTCTCAGGGCAGCCTTCTTCCCCCCTTTACCAATCTCTCTCTTAGGGCAGCCTTCTTCCCCCTTTACCAATCTCTCTCTTAGGGCAGCCTTCTTCCCCCTTTACCAATCTCTCTCTTAGGCCAGCCTTCTTCCCCCTTTACCAATCTCTCTCTTAGGGCAGCCCTCTTCTCCCTTTACCAATCTCAAGCATTGATCATCATGTCACCAGAATAAGACCCTCAACATTTATTGGAAAGGAACATCAAGCACATACCATGCACTTTCACCACCCTGTGAAGTTCATAATTTATTTAATCTGTAGCCTAGTAAACTGCATGCTTTGTCGAGTCGTAGTGGGAGGACCACACACACCGTGTCATCGCAAGACTCTAAGTTTACTTCTGTATGATGGTCATTACATCACTATTTCTGCATAAAGGTGTTTCCGCCACCGTTTCTCGCAAAATTCATTTTACGAGACACAAAAATAACCCACCAATGCCGAACAAACAAATGATCTGTTGGCATTTATAAAATTGTACCGAAACTTCCTGTTTTCATCACAGCTGCCGTGATTTATTTATTATAAGGTACGACTTTACTCGCATAAAAACTATGGATGGAAACGTGGTTAGTGACTGCCCATTGAACTCCACCTCCCATCGCAGAGAAATCACAGAGGGTGTTCCAAATGGCACCCTATTCCGTATGTAGTGCACTACTTTTGACAATATATTAAATAGGGTGCCACCTGGGAGGCATCCACCCATCTCCCTCTGCAGAGGAAGGTAGTATTAGAGGAAGTTATTGGTTGGATTAAGGGTGCATCTATAGTCTGGCATCCCTGGTCTCTCACCTCAATGCATTGATTGGGAAGAGGAGACTTTAACTAGTAGTGGGTGTGAAATACTGTACAGGCATGTGCGTCTACTAGACAAGGACATCTGACTGCAAAACAGGGACACAATAAGGATTAGTGGAATTCAATGTGTTTGCCCGTGCCAGCTTTTCATGTGTTGATAAATCGTCCTTGAATTTGAGTACATCATACAGTATCAACCATTCTAGAATAGAATTTAGGAGATATTTCTGAAAATTTCTAGAATAATGATGATTGAGAAAGTTACAGATGCCAAATATAATACCCCCAAGACATGCTAACCTCTCACCATTATAATGGCAGGGGGTATGATATTTGTCCACATTAATGTAGAATTGTTCTATTCTTATTTACAATAAAAGTGACTCCAAAATGACACAGTACATTATTTACCATTAATTTCTATTGGGCACAAAATAATCTGAAACGCATCAAAAACAAACTGCAAATGTGTACAGTCACAAGTTTGATGAAGTCATTGCGTGCTATGAATATGGGACCAAATACAAAACTTTTGACTTATTTTAATACACATATAAGTGAATTGGTCCCAATACTTTTGGTGCCCTAGAATGGGGAGAAGAAGTGCTGTAATTTCTAGACCCTTAAATTAAAGCTGACAGTCTGCACTTTAACCTCATATAAGGAAATTAGGCCCTAATCTATAGATTTCACATGACTGGCAATACAGATATACATTTGTTGGTCACAGATATCTTTAAAAAAAAGGTAGGGGTGTGGAGTAACCAGTCAATATCTGGTGTGACCACCAATTGCCTCATGCAGAGCAACACATCTCCTTCGCATAGAGTTGATCAGGCTGTTGATTGTGGCCTGTGGAATGTTTTCCCACTCCTCTTCTGACTAGTCAGGATCGATGGAAAGATAAACGGAGCAAAGTACATAGACTTGAAACCGATCGAACATCGCTGGAGAGACCTGAAAATAGCTGTGCAGTGACGCTCCCCATCCAACCTGACAGAGCTTGAGAGGATCTGCAGAAAAGAATGGGAGAAATACAGGTGTGCCAAGCTTGTAGCGTCATACAGAAGACAAATCGAGGTTGTAATCGCTTCCAAAGGTGCCTTAGCAAAGTCCAGCGTAAAGGCTCTGAATACTTATGTAAATAAGGTATTTCTGTTTTTTATTTTTAAGACATTTGCAAAAAAAAAACTGTTTTTGCTTTGTCATTATGGGGCATTCTGTGTAGATTGATGAGAATTGAATCCATTTTAAAATAAGGCTGTAACGTAACAAAATGTAGACAAAGGGAAGGGGTCTGAATACTTTCCCAATGCACTGTGATATATATTGCCTTGATGACAGCTATATATGTGTATGTATGTGTGTGTGTGTGTGTGTGTGTGTGTGTGTGTGTGTGTGTGTATATGTATATGTATATGTATGTGTGTGTTTGGACACACCTACTCATTCAAGGGTTTTTCTTAATTTGGACTATTTTCTACATTGCAGAATAATAGTGAAGACATGAAAACTATGAAATAACACATATGGAATCATGTAGGAAAAGTGTTAAACAAATCAAAATATATTTTATATTTGAGATTCTTCAAAGTAGCCCCCCTTTGCCTTGATGACAGGTCACTCTTGGCATTCTCTCAACCACCTCAATGAGGTAGTCACCTGGAATGCTTTTCCAACAGTCTTGAAGGTTACGACATATGCTGAGCACTTGTTGGCTGCTTTTCCTTCACTCTGCGGTCCAACTCATCCCAAACCATCCCAATTGGGTTGAGGTCGGGTGATTGTGGAGTCATCTGATGCATCACTCTCCTTCTTGGTCAAATAGCCCTTACACAGCCTGGAGGTGTGTTTTGGGTCATTGTCTTGTTGAAAAACAAATGATAGTCCCACTTAGGGTTGCACATTTTGGGGAATATTCAGAGGTGGAAACTTTCCGTGGGAATTAACGGGAATATATGGGAATTTACAGAAATACAGTTTAAGTCGGAAGTTTACATACACTTAGGTTGGAGTAATTTAAAACTCGTTTTTCAACCACTCCACAAATTTCTTGTTAACAAACTACAGTTTTGGCAAGTCTGTGAGGACATTACTTTGTGCATAACACAAGTCATTTTTCCAACAATTGTTTACAGACAGATTATTTCACTTATAATTCACTGTATCACAATTCCAGTGGGTCAGAAGTTTACATACACTAAGTTGACTGTGCCTTTAAACAGCTTTGAAAATTCCAGAAAATGATGTCATGGCTTTAGAAGCTTCTGATAGGCTAATTAACATACTTTGAGTCAATTGGAGGTGTGCCTGTGGATTTATTTCAAGGCCTACCTTCAAACTCAGTGCCTCTTTGCTTGACATCATGGGAAAATCAAAAGAAATCAGCCAAGACCTCAGAAAAAGATTGTAGACCTCCACAAGTCTGGTTCATCCTTGGGAGCAATTTCCAAACGCCTGAAGGTACCACGTTCATCTGTACAAACAATAGTACACAAGTATAAACACCATGGGACCACGCATCCGTCATACCGCTCAGGAAGGAGACGCGTTCTGTCTCCTAGAGATGAACGTACATTGGTGCGAAAAGTGCAAATCAATCCCAGAACAACAGCAAAGGACCTTGTGAAGAGGAAACCGATACAAAAGTATCTATGTCCACAGTAAAACGAGTCCTATATCGACATAACCTGAAAGGCCGCTCAGCCAGGAAGAAGCCACTGCTCCAAAACCGCCATAAAAAAGCCAGACTACGGTTTGCAACTGCACATGGGGACAAAAATTGTAGTTTTTGGAGAAATTTTTGATGAAACAAAAATAGAACTGTTTGGCCATAATGACCATCGTTATGTTTGGAGGAAAAAGGGAGAGGCTTGCAAGCCGAAGAACACCATCCCAACCGTGAAGCACGGGGGTGGCAGCATCATGTTGTGGTTGTGCTTTGCTGCAGGAGGGACTGGTGCACTTCACAAAATAGATAGTATCATGAGGCAGGAAAATTATGTGGATATATTGAAGCAACATCTCAAGACATCAGTCAGGAAGTTCTGACCCACTGGGAATGTGATGAAAGAAATAAAAGCTGAAATAAATCATTCTCTCTACTATTATTCTGACATTTCACATTCTTAAAATAAAGTGGTGATCCTAACTGACCTAAGACAGGGGATTTTTACTAGGATTAAATGTCAAGAATTGTGAAAAACAGAGTTTAAATCTATTTGGCTAAGGTGTATGTGAACTTCCGACATCAACTGTATATGCAAATTATTATTAATACAATTTAAATGTAGATGTTTTTTTTGCATTGGATATATTTACCATATCATATGGAGACAGAAACATAAACTCTTTACCTTATCATAAGTAGACATAATTGCAAATGATTAAATCCTTCCAATAGAAATAAATAAAATATTTAGTTACGAATTGAACTTTAAGTAAATGAGTTGACTCTTCACATGGGATGATTTCACTGAACATCAAAAGAAAGGGAATATTGAATGATCCCAATGATCCATTGCATCTCCCATCTGTAAAATGATAGTCTAGAAACTAAAGCTTTGGTTGTCTTCCTCTCCCTGGACCTCCTCAATGTCCACCTCTTGAATATCAGACTCTGAGGCCTCATCTTCACTGTCACTTTCCAACCTTGTTGAGGATGGCTCTTTGTCAGGCTCAAAAAGCCTCAAATTTGCCCGGATGGCCACCAATTATTTCAACCTTGTATTGGGCAGCCTGTTGCGTGCTTTGTTGTGTGTGTTCCTAAACAAGAACCAGTTGCACTCTGAGGCGGCTGATGTTGGTGGGATTTGGAGGATGACGGAGGCAACAGGTGAAAGCCCCTCAGATCCACAAAGTCCTTTCTACCAGGTGGCTGATGAGATATGTTGGCACGACTGCCATATTGCATCTCCATCCCAAAGCCCTTGCTTAGAAGTGTACTTCGCCAGACTGCCAAGAACCTTACCCTCATCCAGGCCAAGGTGGTGAGACACAGCAGTGGTGACACCATAGGCCTTGTTGATCTCTGCACCAGACAGGATGCTCTAGCCAGCATACTTGGGGTCCAACATGTACGCTGCGGCGTGTATGGGCTTCAGGCTGAAGTCTTCACGCTTTTTGATGTATTTCAGAACTGCAGTTTCCTCTGCTTGGAGCAACAGTGAAGTGGGCAGGGCAGTACGGATTTCTTCCCTTACATCTGCAAGCAGAGTCTGAACATCAGACAGGATGGCATTGTCTCCCTCAATCCGTGCAATGGCTACTGCTGTAGGTTTCAGGAGTTTCAGGCTGCTTACCACTCTCTCCAAAAATACATCATCCAGGAGGATCCTCTTGATAGGGCTGTCCATATCGGTAGACTGTGATATGGCCATTTCTTGGAGAGACTCCTTCCACTCCAGGAGACTGTCAAACATGATGACAAAACCACTCCAACGGGTGTTGCAGGGCAGCTTCAATGTGGTGCTCTTATTCTTCTCACTTTGCTTGGTGAGGTTTATTGCTGCTATAACTTGATGACCCTTCACATACCTAACCATTTCCTTGGCTCTCTTGTAGAGTGTATCCATTGTTTTCCGTGCCATGATGTCCTTGAGGAGCAGATTCAATGCATGAGCAGCACAGCCAATGGGTGTGATGTAAGGGTAGGACTCCTCCACTTTAGACCAAGCAGCCTTCATGTTCGCAGCATTGTCTGTCACCAGTGCAAATACCTTCTGTGGTCCAAGGTCATTGATGACTGCCATCAGCTCATCTGCAATGTAGAGACCGGTGTGTCTGTTGTCCCTTGTGTCTATGAACCAGTTCCATACACAGCTCAAGCAAGACATTCATCATCATTTCTCTGACTACGTTCCTCCATTGACTCAAAAAACTTCTGATTCCAGGTGGACCATGAGCTGTTGCTATCGATAAGGTGTCTGATTAATCATTTTCACCTCAAATAGAAGTAGAGGGGTTGCTTGTGGAACTTTATGCACTTGGCCAGATGATTCTGCATCTTTGTTGCATTCTTCACATATGATTTGGCACAGTATTTGCAAATGTACACGGCTTTTCCTTCTACTTTAGCTGCAGTGCAATGTCTCCACACATCAGTTAGTGCCCATGGCATTTTCCTGTAAAGATAAGAAAAAAAAAATGTTTAAAAAAACCCAAATACAATTCCAAGTACAGATAAATAGTTAAGCAGTTAGATTAAACAACTCCTTTGTAAGATAAATGTTTTAAAATGAAACATGTATGGAAACAGGTGAATTAACACTCCTCACTTAGCAGACCCAAGCAAGCTAAAACCCACATGGTAGCAAAAACTAACTAGCAGAAATTGTTAACAAGTTAGAAATGATTTAAACACACTTTGCTGTAGGCTACTATTTACTAGTTAACAAAAAATCATGTATGTCATAAAATATATTCACCCCACTCAGTATTGTAATCAAAACTTATCAGAAAGCATGTAGTCCTAGTCTCAGACAGTGTAGTAGTGTAGGCTCAATAGCATCTCATTAGTGTGGAAGATCTTGAGACACAGCTGTACATGTGATGGAGGAATGCACTGTGCATGTAGAGGGTAGCAATTCCATTGAATTGGGGATAGTTTAACCAAAATATGCCACAAGACCTAGAATTGCCTTATGGGTAACCCACAAAAAAGGTTCACTGTTATAAGCTAACTTTTAAAAAATGTATTTAAGCAAAATTCCCCAAATTCCAGGGCTTAACTTCCCATGGAAAATTTCGGGGAAAATTCTAGAAATTTACCGGAAAGTTTCCGACCCTTTGCGACCCTAGTCCCACTAAGAGCAAACCAGATGGGATGGCGTATCGCTGCAGAATGCTCTGGTAGCCATGCTGGTTAAGGGTGCCTTGAACTCTAAATAAATCACAGACAGTGTCACCAGCAAAGCACCCCCACACCATAACACCTCCTCCTCCATGCTTTATGGTGGGAAATACACATGCAGAGATCATCCGTTTACCCACACCACGTCTCACAAAGACACAGCGGTTGGAACCAACAATCTCAAATTTGGAATCCAGACCAAAGGACAAATTTCCACCGGTCTAATGTCCATTGCTTGTCTTTCTTTGCCCAAGCAAGTCTCTTCTTCTTATTGGTGTCCTTTAGTAGTGGTTTCTTGGCAGCAGTCTCCTCTGAAAAGTTGATGTTGAGATGTCTGTTACTTGAACTCTGTGAAGCATTTATTTGGGCTGCAATTTCTGAGGCTGGTACAGTGAGGGGAAAAAGTATTTGATCCCCTGCTGAGTTTGCCCACTGACAAAGAAATTATCAGTCTATAATTTTAATGGTAGGTTTATTTGAACAGTGAGAGACAGAATAACAACAAAAAACTCCAGAAAAACGCATGTGAAAAATGTAAAAAATTGATTTGCATTTTAATGAGGGAAATAAGTATTTGACCCCCTCTCAATCAGAAAGATTTCTGGCTCCCAGGTGTCTTTTATACAGGTAACGAGCTGAGATTAGGAGCACACTCTTAAAGGGAGTGCTCCTAATCTCACCTGTCCACAGAAGCAATCAATCAATCAGATTCCAAACTCTCCACCATGGCCAAGACCAAAGAGCTCTCCAAGGATGTCAGGGACAAGATTGTAGACCTACACAAGGCTGGAATGGGCTACAAGACCATCGCCAAGCAGCTTGGTGAGAAGGTGACAACAGTTGGTGTGATTATTCGCAAATGGAAGAAACACAAAAGAACTGTCAATCTCCCTCGGCCTGGGGCTCCATGCAAGATCTCACCTCGTGAAGTTGCAATGATCATGAGAATGGTGAGGAATCAGCCCAGAACTACACGGGAGGATCTTGTCAATGATCTCAAGGCAGCTGGGACCATAGTCACCAAGAAAACAATTGGTAACACACTACGCCGTGAAGGACTGAAATCCTGCAGCGCCCGCAAGGTCCCCCTTCTCANAATGACCCAAAACACATGGCCAAGGCAACAAAGGAGTGGCTCAAGAAGAAGCACATTAAGGTCCTGGAGTGGCCTAGCCAGTCTCCAGACCTTAATCCCATAGAAAATCTGTGGAGGGAGCTGAAGGTTCGAGTTGCCAAACGTCAGCCTCGAAACCTTAATGACTTGGAGAAGATCTGCAAAGAGGAGTGGGACAAAATCCCTCCTGAGATGTGTGCTAACCTGGTGGCCAACTACAAGAAACCTGCCATTAAAATTATAGACTGATCATTTCTTTGTCAGTGGGCAAACGTACAAAATCAGAAGGGGATCAAATACTTTTTCCCCTCACTGTACATTTGATTGGTGTATTTAGAAAGTGTGTTTACTCAAACCACCTTTGGGCCGGATTGGACCCTCTCTCGCTCTAGTAGTTCTGATGCGTTTCGACAACAAGCTGTCTTAATCAAGCTGTCTTCATCAAGCTGTCTTCATCATGGTATCATCTCAGAAACACACAGTCAGGGGGAGTCTGCTGTAATAATAATGCCTGCAGTCAGTTAGGGAGATGTCTAACACACACACACACACACACACACACACACATACACACACACACACACACATACACACACACACACAGTAAAGGTTAGAGACAGTGATTAATAGGTCAATGCTTGACTTATTGATGGGTCAATAACAATCTTCCCTGGGTTTCCACAGCCTGACAGAAACAGTATGTCTCCATCCACAACAGATAGGTTGGCTCCGGCTCAGAGTTTTATATTGGCTGTGAGGGATAGTGGGAAGTCTATGGGATATTTGTGAGGGATAGTGGGAGGTCTGTGAGGGAGAGTGGGAGGTCTGTGAGGGATAGTGGGAGGTCTGTGAGGGATAGTGGGAGGTCTGTGTGCGTGTGTCTATCCCTGGCTCAATAAGCTGCTCTCTTCCTTACAGCCCTGAACCACAGCTACTATGTCCCTGGCCCGTCACCCACCATCAGCTCCCTCACTGTAAGGGTTAAGTGCTGCTCATTATGGGATAGCTACTGTAGGGAGATGCCCTGGACACGGTAGTGGGCACATATACTTATCCATTCATAGAAAAATGGTTAGCTAATAGCTACGCTAAGTAGCAACACTGTTGTCAGTGTGTTGAATTAAACTGTTGAGAAACAATGAACTTAGGTGTACATATACTTTGATACAACTATGGGCTACTAGGTAAATATAGGCTGCTGTTAACACTTAATAGGGGAGGTTTTGCCAGACGGAATTTCCTTGTCCCATCGCGATCAAGCGACACCTTGTGGCGGGCCGGGCGACTGCAAGCTGACTTCGGTCGCCAGTTGGACGGTGTTTCCTCCGACACATTGGTGCAGCTGGCTTTCGGGTTAAGTGAGCAGTGTGTCAAGAAGCAGTGCGGCTTAACTGGGTTGTGTTTCGGAGGACGCGTGACTCTCGACCTTCGCCTCTCCCGAGTCCGTTGGGTAGTGCAGCGATGGGACAAGACTGTAACTACCAATTGGATACCACGAAATTTAGGAGAAAAAAGATAAATAGAAAAGAAAGAAAGACAACGATGGTCACCGGCTCGCACAGCTCTTTGACGGTTTCATCTTTTAGACTTCTTGGACTACACGTCAACCTTTAGGCTAGCCTGGGTACCAGTCTGTTTGTACCATCATGCCACTCCTTGCCAAGTTTGGCATGGCACGGAGTTGACATGTTATTACAAACATATTTGGAACCAAGCTACAGTACCTTAAGGCCACTCTCACATAAGCCTACTCTGTGAGTGTATATGATTGAAGAAGATTTTTATACCGTATGTTTGAGAATTACATTGCTTTGAGGTATTCCTTCATTTCCTTGAGGTCTGTAATTTGCTAAAATAGCTGGGCCAATTCCATTTTATTTGGAACGGCAAGCAAGACTAAATTAAACAGACCTATTTATATAATGAATATGAATTCGGAGGGCAGAAATTATTAAATATTAAAGCATTAGACATCTCACTAAAGGCATCAGTCACACAAAAGTTATACTTAAATCTGAACTGGTTCTCTAGCAGGTTAGTAAGAATGTCTCACCCCATGTTCAAGAATGACCTTTTTCCTTTTATTCAGATTACAACTTCTCACTTTCGATTATTTGAAAATGAAATAATCTAAAAAGAATCGCTATTTTTAAAACAAGCCAAAGAAAGTTGGTTGCAATTTCAGTTGAATCCGCCAGAAAAGAACAAATAATACAACCAATATTATGGTTAAACTCAAATATACTAATTGATATTTATATCATAAATAGGACTGGTGGAGTTATGACACACATGCAGCTAACAAAAATATATGGAAATGTCTGATCTATCCAAAATTACAACCAACTATTGCAGCATTACTGTAAAAATGAAAGATGCAAGTGGAAGGGGGAAAATGTAAGGAACTTCAATAAACCGATTCCATGGCACATGGTTTATGAACTGATACGCAAAACAATGCCAGATTCAAAACTTATATATGGGGGGGATTGGAAATGATGCAGACAATTACATTGATGGAAGCTACAATCTATCTGCCATATTAAAGCTGATCCATCCCCTAAAATAATTTGTAAATAAAGAGATAGCTGGGCCAAGACTTCCCGTTCATTTAGATGACGTTGTAGAAGCTACATTTACTTTGAAGATGAACTTCACTCACTCCCAAATCACTGGACGCATGGATGACTCCAGGACAGAAGCAAAAGGCATAGAAAAGAAGGATAGAGAAAGATTGGGAGAACGAGAAACATAGCGAGATGGTAGGGGAGAGAGAGAGAGAGAGAGAGAGAGAGAGAGAGAGAGAGATTCAAGGGGTGGAGCGATAAGAATAGAAAGAGAGAGGAGAAGAGAGAGAGATGCTTGGAGAGAAGCATCCTAGAAAGGGAGAGGGAGACGCTTCCCAGCCCCAGGTAAAGCAGGCCAGTGATGATGTTGATGGCCTTTGACTGTGCCACTGTCTGCATACTCCCTCCCTCCTTAAGCTTACCGTATGCTTCCCAGTCGAAACAGTTCGCGCATATATTATGACAACATTTTGTTCCTTTTGGTGTTCGGCGGCGTTCGGAAAATTTCGTTTTTCAACCGAATGTCTTTATAGGGAGTATGTGAGTCACAGATGTTAGTTTCGCCTAGCCGAGATCTGCTAGGAGCAAACCAAACCTAGTGTGTCTACGCCTTTACTCTCTAGTAGTCGCACAGTCCTAGTCAGACAGCAGGCCGCTTCACTGTTCAAAGGCTTCTCAGTCGCTCCGTCTCTCACTGAGGGGGAGTGAACTTCAGTCTTGGCCCAGGACTGTGAGAGCATGTCTATAGTGTTTGAGATGTGTGACTGAGACGGTATCAAGCGATCACATGGCAGTTTGAAAAGTAGGCCTCTGAGAGTGCCTCTCGTCGTCGACAGTATTTTAGATGAGATATGCGTGCAGAGATAAGGCTTGTTTCAAATGAACACACAGAAGTATAAAAGCAGTATGTCACATCTATCAGAGGATCAGAGGGCCCAGTCAGAGGGCCCAGTCAGAGGGCCCACTCAACACACAAGGTAAATACTGTAGTATATCACCCACAGGGTGTACAGATGGGTTAAAGGGCATCTCACGGGTTAAGTCTGAGGGTCTGACAGTGTGTCTACAGGCACTACAGATGGGTTGAAGTGCCAAGGCCCTTATCAAGAGAACACACTGCAGTTCAAAAGCAGTATTTCTGTCATCTATGCTGCTCATTCTCATGGGAGGGCCTGCTCAGGCTCAGTAGAGGTGGAATATAACTGAAGAAAAACACGGATGACACGCGTCTCTCTCAGTGTTTAAGTCTGAGTATCTGAGGGACTGAGTATTGATTTGCCACAGTGGAGTAGAGTACATACTGAGGAATGGTTTGAGTCTTTTAGCTGCAGAGGGGATTGGATTCATCGGTTAGAGCTGGTTATTGGTTTAACTGGGATTGTTGTGTTGTTTAAATGCCATGTATGTTTACCTCCATAGTATTCATCTAGTAGTCTGTTTAGAAACTACAAAAACAGGTATAGTACTGTATAGTATAATATACAATATACCTGACAGTCTGTTTACCTCCATAGTACTAAGTTTTCATCTAGTAGTCTGTTTAGAAACTACAAAAACAGGTATAGTACTGTATAAAATAATATACAGTATACCCGACAGTCTGTTTACCTCCATAGTATTTTATTTATGTATTTCATTTATTTAACTAGGCAAGTCAGTCAATAAGAATTTTTCTACGGCTGGCCATGCTTTCCACCTGGCTACCCCTAGCCCGGTCAACAGCCCTGCACTCACCACAGCATCTCGCCCAAGGCTCCCCCATTTCTAATTCACCCAAATCCAGATAGCTGATGTTCTGAAAGAGCTGCAAAATCTGGACCCCTACAAATCAGCCGGGCTAGACAATCTGAACCCTCTTTCAAAAATGATCTGCCGAAATTGTTGCAACCCCTATTACTAGCCTGTTCAACCTCTCTTTCGTATCGTCTGAGATTCCCAAAGATTGGTAAGCTGCCGCGGTCATCCCCCTCTTCAAAGGGGGTGACACTCTAGACCCGAACTGCTACAGACCGATATCTATCCTACCCTGCCTTTCAAAGGTCTTCGAAAGCCAAGTTAACAAACAGATTACCGACCATTTCGAATCCCACCATACCTTCTCCGCTATGCAATCTGGTTTCAGAGCTGGTCATGGGTGCACCTCAGCCACACTCAAGGTCCTAAACGATATCATAACCGCTATCGATAAGAGACATTACTGTGCAGCCGTATTCATTGACCTGGCCAAGGCTTTCGACTCTGTCAATCACCACATTCTTATTTGCAGACTCAACAGCCTTGGTTTCTCAAATGATTGCCTCGCCTTGTTCACCAACTACTTCTCTGATAGAATTCGGTGTGTCAAATCGGAGGGCCTGTTGTCCGGACCTCTGGCAGTCTCTATGGGGGTGCCACAGGGTTCAATTCTCGGGACGACTCTCTTCTCTGTATACCTCAATGATGTCGCTCTTGCTGCCGGTGATTCTCTGATCCACCTCTACGCAGACAACATCATTCTGTATACTTCTGGCCCTTCTTTGGACACTGTGTTAACTAACCTCCAGACGAGCTTCAATGCCATACAACTCTCCTTCCGTGGCCTCCAACTGCTCTTAAATGCAAGTAAAACTAAATGCATGCTTTTCAACCGATCATTGCCCGCACCTGCCCGCCCGTCCAGCATCACTACTCTGGACGGTTCTGACTTAGAATATGTGGACAACTACAAATACCTAGGTGTCTGGCTAGACTGTAAATTATCCTTCCAGACTCACATTAAGCATATCCAATCCAAAATTAAATCTAGAATCAGCTTCCTATTTCGCAATAAAGCATCCTTCATTCATGCTGCCAAACATACCCTCGTAAAACTGACCATCCTACCGATCCTCGACTTTGGCGATGTCATTTACAAAATAGCCTTCAACACTCTACTCAGCAAACTGGATGCAGTCTATCACAGTGCCATCCGTTTTGTCACCAAATCCCCATATACTACCCACCACTGCGACCTGTACGCTCTTGTTGGCTGGCCCTCGCTCCATACTCGTCACCAATCCCACTGGCTCCTGGTCATCTACAAGTCTTTGCTAGGTAAAGCCCCGCCTTATCTCAGCTCACTGGTCACCATAGCAGCACCCACCCGTAGCACGCGCTCCAGCCGGTATATCTCACTGGTCACCCCCAAAGCCAATTCCTCCTTTGGCCGCCTTTCCTTCCAGTTCTCTGCTGCCAATGACTGGAACGAACTACAAAAATCACTGAAGCTGGAGACTCATATCTCCCTCAGTAGCTTTAAGCACCAGCTGTCAGTGCAGCTCACAGATCTCTGCACCTGCACATAGCCCATCTGTAAACAGCCCATCCTACTACCTCATCCCTATACTGTATTTATTTATTTATCTTGCTCCTTTGCACCCCAGTATCTCTACTTGCACATTTATCTTCTGCACATCTACCATCCCAGTGTTTAATTGCTATATTGTAGTTACCTCACCACCATGGCCTATTTATTTCCCTACCTTCCTTATCTTACCTCATTTGCACTCACTATATATAGACTTATTTTTTATTTTTTATTTTTCTACTGTATTATTGGCTGTATGTCTGTGTATTCCATGTGTAACTCTGTGTTGTTGTTTGTATCAAACTGCTGTGCTTTATCTTGGCCAGGTCGCAGTTGTAAATGAGCACTTGTTCTCAACTAGCCTACCTGGTTAAATAAAGGTAAAATAAAAAATTTAATAAAATAACTAATACTTATTTACAATGACGGCCTACAATGGCTCTTATATACAGTAACTCAGTGCTGTGATTGGCCTGACACGTCAGTCTCGCTGGGCCTCTCCAATGCCACTGTCTGGCCTGACACGTCAGTCTCGCTGGGCCTCTCCAATGCCACTGTCTGGCCTGACACGTCAGTCTCGCTGGGCCTCTCCAATGCCACTGTCTGGCCTGACATGTCAGTCTCGCTGGGCCTCTCCAATGCCACTGTCTGGCCTGACACGTCAGTCTCACTGGGCCTCTCCATGCTGCTGTCTGGCCATAGATCATTGGAGCATAACCCACCTCTCTCTCTCGATCTCTCTGCTTTTCTCACATTCTCTCTCTCTCGCTTATTAGCTGTCTGTCTGTCTCTCTCTGTCTCTCTCTCTCTCGCTTATTAGCTGTCTGTCTATCTCTCTCTGTCTCTCTCTCGCTTATTAGCTGTCTGTCTCTCTCTGTCTCTCTCTCGCTTATTAGCTGTCTGTCTGTCTCTCGCTTATTAGCTGTCTGTCTGTCTCTCTCTCTCGCTTATGTCGTGGAGAAAATGATCATTAAATTATGACATTTATACAAGAAACTTGTGAATTCAATAATACCTTTAATTTAAGCACAATTAAAGGGAGCTGCCCTAGGAATCAGCTGACTCTGTGTCTTAGAGCACAGCCTTTATAGTGTACTCCCTATTTCCATACATAGACCCCTCCCCAAGCTTTACAGCTTCCCATATGTCCTGTTTCAATAGGGGTCTTTGTTCCATGGTCTTCTGGCATCCTGCTTTTCCTCAGATCTTAATCCGTTCCAAAGGACCTTCTTGTTGACCTCAGAAGCCTTCAATCAGTTCCAAATGGCCTTCTTGTTGACCTCCTGTTTCTTTCATGTCCATTTGTTCAACTAAGCTTAGCCATTTTCCCATACATTATGTATGTCTTTATGTCTTACTACTTCAAAGTAATCAATCAGAATACTGAAAATGTAATAATTGTAATGAGTTAATCTCCCACAACTATCTAAGTTAAGCTTGTTTTAGCACTTAAGCCTCATTATCAATACTATCATGTTGTCTGCTATCACATAGTACATTCATTAAATTAATCAATGTGTCTTAGCCATGTTTTCACCACCACACTTATTAGCTCTCTCTCTCTCTCTCTCTCTCTGTCTCTCTCTCTCGCTTATTAGCTCTCTCTCTCGCTCTCGCTTATTAGCTGTCTCTCTCTCTCGCGCTTATTAGCTCACTCTCTCTCTCTCTCTCTCTCTCTCTCTCTCCCTCTCTCTCTGGTGGTTCACAAGAGTGGCCATCTACACAGTTTCTAACCTCTTGCTTTGATACCCAGTCCTCCCTCTTCTCCCTCCTCCCCTCCAGTATCTTTCCACCCCTGTGATTGATCCAGGTCTACTGATCCATCACCATTAGCTCTATATCTTTTAAAGGAGCGTTCACTCGTATGTTAAAAGGCCTGATAGATATGGGATGAAATGGCTCTCAGTATCCTTTGCTGTTAAAAAGCTGTACGAAACGGAGATAAAAGGTACCTTGAGGAGAATAAACAGCAGGACTGTCTTCACCTCGCTAGCCTTGTCTCGCCTCACCTTACCTCTCCACACATTAAATAGGATCAATTAATCAAGAGGTTTCCATATTCACAATATTGACTCTTCTCTTTTGCAGGAGTCGATTTTAAAATGAAGACACTGGTGATAGATGGCATCAAAGTAAGGATACAGATATGGTAAGTAGTGAATGCATGCAGCCAGAGCATTCTACTAAAGTAGGTCAAACATGGGAATCACCCCTTTGAATTCTGTCAGGGATGTTCAGTCTTACCCCATACTATTCTGTCAG
>QNTS01006007.1:17896-45716 GCA_003317085.1 Hucho hucho
AAATCAAATCAAATCAAATTTTATTTGTCACATACACATGGTTAGCAGATGTTAATGCGAGTGTAGCGAAATGCTTGTGCTTCTAGTTCCGACCATGCAGTAGTATCTAACAAGTAATCTAACAAATTCACAACAACTACCTTATACACACAAGAGTAAAGGAATGAATACGAGTATGTACATATAAATATATGGATGAGCGATGGCTGATCGGCGTAGGCAAGATGCAGTAGATGGTACGGAGTACAGCATATACATATGAGATGAGTAATGTAGGATATGTAAACATTATATAAATGCATCGTTTAAAGTGGCTAGTGATAAATTTATTTCATCCAATTATAATTATTAAAGTGGCTAGAGATTTGAGTCGATGGCCGAACGGCATAGGCAAGATTCAGTAGATGGTTTAGAGTACAGTGTATACATTTGATATGAGTAATGTCGGATATGTAAACATTATATACATTATATACAAAATTGTTTAAAGTGGCTAGTGATACATTTGTTACATCCAATTCCTATTTTTAAAGTGGCTAGAGATTTAAGTCAGTATGTTGGCAGCAGCCACTCAATGTTAGTGATGGCTGTTTAACAGTCTGATGGCCTTGAGGTAGAAGCTGTTTTTCAGTCTCTCGGTCCCAGCTTTGATGCACCTGTACTGACCTCGCCTTCTGGATGATAGCGGGGTGAACAGGCAGTGGCTCGGGTGGTTGTTGTCCTTGATTATCTTTTTTAGCCTTCCTGTGACTTCGGGTGGTGTAGGTGTCCTGAAGGGCAGGTAGTTTACCCCCGGTGATGCGTTGTGCAGTCCTCACTACCCTCTGGAGAGCCTTACGGTTGTGGGCGGAGCAGTTGGCGTACCAGGCGGTGATACAGCCCGACAGGATGCTCTCGATTGCGCATCTGTAGAAGTTTGTAAGTGATTTTGGTCTTCACAGGACGAAGGGGAGGACTATCCTCCTCAGTGAATTTCCTAAAAAATAAAAATAGTAAAACATTTCAGAAGTTTTACTTTTTAGATAAAACTATACGAAGTAAAATCACGTGTCACCAAATAATTGATTAAACCACACTATTATGCAAAGAAGGCCTACAGTAGCCTCAGAAGCACACTTTAGGGGTAGCACCATGGTGTAGCCGGAGGACAGCTAGCTTCCGTCCTCCTCTGGGTACATTGACTTACAATACAAAACCTAATAGGCTCATGGTTCTCACCACCTTCCATAGACTTACACAGTAATTATGACAACTTCCGGAGGATGTCCTCCAACCTATCAGAGCTCTTGCAGCATGAACTGACATGTTGTCCACCCAATCAAAGGATCAGAGAATTAATGTAGTACTGAAAGCATAAGCTACAGCTAGCTAGCACTGCAGTGCATAACATGTGGTGAGTAGTTGACTCAAAGAGAGATGAAGACAATAGTTGAACAGTTTTGAACAAATGTATTTCTCCCAAAATGAAGGAGAAGCAAGAGAGAAATATATACAGTTGAAGTCGGAAGTTTACATCCACTTAGGTTGGAGTCATTAAAACTAGTTTTTCAACTACTCCACAAATCTCTTGTTAACAAACTATAGTTTTGGCAAGTCTGTTAGGACATCTACTTTGTGCATGACACAAGTAATTTTACCAACAATTGTTTACAAACAGATTATTTCACTTATAATTCACTGTATCACAATTCCAGTGGGTCAGAGGTTTACATTCACTAAGTTGACTGTGCCTTTAAACAACTTGGAAAATTCCAGAAATTATGTAATGGCTTTAGAAGCTTCTGATAGGCTAACTGACATCATTTGAGTCAATTGGAGGTGTACCTGTGGATGCATTTCAAGGCCTACCTTCAAACTCAGTGCCTCTTTGCTTGACATCATGGGAAAATCAAAAGAAATCAGCCAAGACCTCAGAAAAAAATTGTAGACCTCCACAAGTCTGGTTCATCCTTGGGAGCAATTTCCAAACGCCTGAAGGTACCACGTTCATCTGTGCAAACAATAGTACGCAAGTATAAACACCATGGGACCATGTAGCCGTCATACCGCCCAGGAAGGAGATGCGTTCTGTCTCCTAGAGATGAACGTACTTTGGTGCGAAAAGTGTAAATCAATCCCAGATCAACAGCAAATGACCTTGTGAAGATGCTGGCACAAACAGGCACAAAAGTATCTATATCCACAGTAAAACGAATCCTATATCGACATAACCTGAAAGGCCGCTCAGCAAGGAAGAAGCCACTGCTCCAAAACCGCCATAAAAAAGCCAGACTATGGTTTGCAACTGCACATGGGGACAAAGATCGTACTTTTTGGAGAAATGTCCTCTGGTTTGATTAAACAAAAATAGAACTGTTTGGCCATAATGACCATTGTTATGTTTGGAGGAAAAAGGGGGAGGCTTGCAAGCCGAAGAACACCATCCCAAACGTGAAGCACGGGGGTGGCAGCATCATGTTGTGGGGGTGCTTACTTCTAAAGTTGTGGCAAAATGGCTTAAGGACAACAAAGTCAAGGTACTGGAGTGGCCATCACAAAGCCCTGACCTCAATCCTATGGAAAATGTGTGGGCAGAACTGAAAAAGCGTGTGCGAGCAAGGAGGCCTACAAACCTGACTCAGTTACACCAGCTCTGTCAGGAGGAATGGGCCAAAATTCACCCAACGTATTGTGGGAAGCTTGTGGAAGGCTACCTGAAACGTTTGACCCAAGTTAAACAATTCAAAGGCAATACTACCAAGTACTAATTTAGTGTATGTAAACTTCTGACCCACTGGGAATGTGATGAAAGAAATAAAAACTGAAATAAATCATTCTCTCTACTATTATCCTGACATTTCACATTCTTAAAATAAATTGGTGATCCTAGGGAATTTTTACTAGGATTAAATGTCAGGAATTGTGAAAAACTGAGTTTAAATGTATTTGGCTAAGGTGTATGTAAACTTCCGACTTCAACTGTATATAGAGAGAGATTGTCATTTTCTTTCACCTTCAGTTTCACATACTTAGCTAGCAAATGCAGCTAGCTAGTTTAGCCTACTGAAACCCCCCTGCTCAAACAGAGAGATGCTATGTTAGCTAGCTGGCTATTACTATCTAACACAACACTAGAACTCATCCAAGTTTTGGTTTTACTCATTTAAATGTTTGCTTCCGTTTAAGAAATGTTTTTCAACAGAATCGGCAGAATGAATACACCCCTGATCACGCGTAAACACACAGCCACGTTGTATTCCTTCTCGCATCAATGCGCTCTCCTCCTCTCACCTCTTCCCTGCGCTTGTGGACTTCAATGCACAACACATCAGCTGTATGTGACCAGGTCAAAAAAAACTTTCCAAGCCAAACAGCTACACACAGACTACATCGTTGTCACCATGTTAGCTAAAGTAACGTCATAGTCACCTAATAGAACTAACAAGCCAGTAAACCCACTACAATCATGCAGTAACGTTACAGTGTGCAGTCAGTAAGCAGTTACACCGGCGGGCCCCAGTGGCAATAAATTAGTAAAACCAAAAGCTTACCTAGACTTGGATGAGTTCCAGTGTTGTGTTGGATAGTCATAGCCAGCTAGCTAACATAGCATCCCTCTGTTTGAGCAGGGGGGTTTCAGTGGGCTAAACTAGCTAGCTGCATTTGCTAGCTAAGTAAGTGAAACTGAAAGTGAAAGAAAATGACAATCTCTCTCTATATATTTTTCTCTCTAGCTTTTCCTTCATTTTGGAAGAAATTAATTTGTTCCAAACTGTTCAACTATTGTCTTTCTCTCTCTTTGCGTCAACTACTCACCACATTTTATGCAGTGCAGAGCTAGCTGTAGCTTATGCTTTCAGAACTAGATTCATTCTCTGATCCTTTGATTGTGTGGACAACATGTCAGTTCATGCTGCAAGAGCTCTGATATGTTGGAGGACCTCCTCCGGAAGTTGTCATAATTACTGTGTAAGTCTATGGAAGGGGGTGAGAACCACGAGCCTCCTAGGTTTTGTAATGAAGTCAATGCACCCAGAGGAGGACGGAAGCTAGCGGTCCTCTGGCTACACCATGGCGCTACCCCTACAGAGTGCTGTGGAGACTACTGTAGACCTCCTTTGCATAATAGTGTGTTTTTAATAAATTATTTGGTGACATGTTTTTATATTTAGTATAGTTTTATATAAAAAGTGTTTAATGAAATTTACTGAGGATGGTCCTCCCCTTCCTCCTCTGAGGAGCCTCCACTGGTCTCAACAGAGTGGGCTGTAACATGCCATTTAATACAGTGTAATAAATAGTGTCAACAGAGCAGGACTAGATAAATAGAGCCAAGGTCAGAATAAATTCCTGATGTCAAAAAATAAAAATGACTGTGCCAAAAATGGATGGTCAACAACTCAGGAGGACAGTCGAAGCAATAAAGAAATAGCCTGGAAGACATCTGTGATGTTTTTGCAACAACATATTACACAGAAATACAACACATCATGGCATGCCACAGCATCTTTAAAATGACAGTGATGTCTCACTATACAGTAACCATATCTATAACGTGCAATTACCATTAATAACAATGATATGAACAATATATTTGCTCATTAATTTGAATGTTTCTTTGTCAGAAGACAACGCCATACATCATAGGTGTAATTGGACAAACTACACTGTTTGGATATGCAAATGTACTATTACATATTTACATGCGCTAATTGAGCATGTGATGTCTTTTTGTCAAACTTGTTTGACGGGGTGCTAAATCACACACCTAATTAGTATTATATAGCCTAGTGTAATGTTGGGTGACCCCTGTACCTGTGATCATAAGGCGTGTTTTTCTCCACTTCACCCAGCTGTGACAAAACAATCTGATGCTTCGAACAACATGCATCATCTCTTTTAGTCAATGAAAGCACTCACTCGGGGACACAGAACACCTGACTATACTGCAGTCAGATGCTTTAAAATAGGTTTGTAAACATCTGCTGACGTAAGAAGTTAGGATGACTCAAACCTGCGTCGGGCATCGTGATGGAAAAAACCTTCACCATAGTAATCCCTAAATACGGGGGAGTTGTCCCACCAACATCAGCCACGTGGAATAAACCTGCATTGTCTATATTATCACTGATAATATAGACAATATCATTGTTGGATTGATGAAGCAATACAATAAATGGTGGTTAATGTGTGTAAAAGTGACCGTGTTTAGCCGTTAAACTTGCCAATGAGAACCTTTAGGTGTCTGTTTGCGTCAGACTTTACGCGCCTCACCGCATGTCAATTTCCATTCAAGGAGCTCTCGGTGATTTCGCATCTCAGTGCGCGCAGAGGAGAGATGGGTGAATATTTGCCTTACTGAACGTGGGGATTTTTTTAAAACTGTTTTTGAATATAGACTGCTGTTCAACTTCGAATAAGGTAAGAATGGCATTGAGCCTATACGATTCTTATGTCCATCTTCCATCTAGCAACGCATTATTCGACTGCATCATGACATGTCTATAGGCTGCAATAATGAGATCATCGTTACAGTCAATGGAAATTAACCGTTATTTCTCACCCTGTCAAATCTGTCTATAATACGTGTTGGCATTTCTGCATGATTGTTGCATAGGCTATTTTATACTGTAGGCTTGCCTATAGAACCCGTTCGCCCTTTTCGTTGCGAGATGAGCCCTCATTGGCGCGGTAACTAGCCTATAGGTTGCGGTGTGGTCTACAATATTTAGTTCGATAATAGGGCCTACGATGAGCGTCTGCGTCTTTCATCCCAGGTATACAACGTATTGAGTGATCAGATCACTTATTGAGGAAATATTCTACTTTGCTCCGTATTTGGATGCACGGATGTGGATGTCTTATTCGGTTATTCTTGATTTGACCTTGGCGACAATTCATGTCTCCTCCAGCTGTTTTTGAACTGTTTGAAGCAATAATAAAAACAATTCCACTATGGAGCCTCACACTACACAAGTGTGCCTGTGGACACGTGATGATGATGTCTCTCAGTTCGGCGTGGAGGATGCACACCTATCTTATCAAGATGCTAGAAGTCAAGATGCTATGGGATTTTTACTCCGTTTATTAACCCAAATCGACTCGGAACCACATGGAATAGAATAGAATAGATTCTATAGAATATAATAATTTGTTGTCCTCAGAGAAGGCCATTCTTTCCCCCAGTAGTTTTGAGTTTGACACTACAGACCCTGGTTCGATCCCGGACTGTATCACAACCGCGACCCTGTGTTTATAAATGTGGATATCGACTGCCACTTGCTTTTATGGCACAGTCGACGACACGCAGGGCTACGGGCCAGAAGGTTGAGGGTTCACCGACCACCACAGACAAGCTCACTCTCCCTGCCTGTTTCATTACTCTACGATCAGAGCAAGCTGCATACAAGGATCAGCTAGGGTGGAGATCTGATTCTCAACATTTTGTTGCCATATTTATAATTATAGTACCTTCGGAAAGTATTCAGACCCCTTGACTTTTCCACATTTTGTTACGTTACAGACTTTTCTAAAATGGATTTAAAAATAATAATCCTCAGCAATCTACACACAATAGTCAATAATAACAAAGTGAACAAAAGGTTTTTATACATTTTTTCAACAAGAAAATACAAAAATAAACAAAAATCCCATATTTACATAAGTATTCAGACCCTTTGCTATGAGAATCGAAATTGAGCTCAGGTGCATCCTGTTTCCATTGAACATCCTTGAGATGTTTCTACAACTTGATTGGAGTCCACCTGTGGTAAATTCAATTGATTGGACATGATCTGGGAAGGCACACACCTATCTATATAAGGTCCCACAATTGACAGTGCATGTCAGAGCAAAAACCAAGCCATGAGGTCGAAGGACTTGTCCGTAGTGCTCCGAGACAGGATTGAGTCGAGGCTCAGATCTGGATAAGGGTACCAAAACATTTCTGCAGCATTGAAGGTCCCCAAGAACACAATGTCCTCAATCATTCTTAAATGATTGAGGACACTGTGTTATTACATTTTGGAACCACCAGGGAGGTGACCAAGAACCCGATCTTCACTCTGACAGAGCTACAGAGTTCCTCTATGGAGATGGGAGAACCTTCCAGAAGGACAACCATCTCTGCAGCACTCCACCAATCAGGCCTTTATGGTAGTGGCCAGACGGAAGGCACTCCTCAGTAAAAGGCAGACCACCATAGTCCCTGTGCCCAAAAACAGTAAGGTAACCTGCCTAAATGACTACCGACCTGTAGCACTCACGTCTGTAGCCATAAAGTGCTTTGAAAGGCTGGTCATGGCTCACATCAACACCATCATCCCAGAAACCCTAGACCCACTCCAATTTGCATACCGCCCCAACAGATACACAGATGATGCAATCTCTATTGCACTCCACACTGCCCATTCCCACCTGGACAAAAGGAACACCTATGTGAGAATGCTATTCATTGACAACAGCTCAGCGTTCAACACCATAGTGCCCTCAAAGCTCATCACGTAGCTAAGGATCTAAACTGCTCCCTCTGAGCATCCTGACTGGTTGCATCACTGCCTGGTATGGCAACTGCTCTGCCTCCAACTGCAAGGCACTACAGAGGGTAGTGCGAACGACCCAGTACATCACTGGGGCTAAGCTTCCTGCCATCCAGGACCTCTATACCATGCGGTGTCAGAGGAAGGCCCTAAAAATTGCCAAAGACTCCAGGCACCCTAGTCATAGACTGTTCTCTCTGCAACCACACGGCAAGCGGTACCGGAGCGCCAAGTCTAGGTCTATGAGGCTTCTAAACAGCTTCTAACCCCAAGTCATAAGACTCCTGAACATCTAGTCAAATGGCTACCCAGACTATTTGCAGTGTCCCCCACCCCACCCCATCTTTACACAACTGCTACTCTCTGTTGTCATCTAGGCATAGTCAGTTTAATAACTCTACCTACATGTACATACTACCTCAACTAACCGGTGCCCCCGCACATTGACTCTGTATCGGTACCCCCCTGTATATAGTCTCGCTAGTGTTATTTTACTGCTGCTCTTTAATTACTTGTTACTTTTATCTCTTATTCTTATCAGTATTTTTTTTAAACTTCGTTGTTGGTTAGGGGTTCGTAAGTAAGCATTTCACTGTAAGGTCTACACCTGTTGTATTTGGCGCATGTGACTAATAAAATGTGATTTGATTTGATTTGATTTGACAGCCCGCTTGGATTTTGCCAAAAGTTACCTAAAGGACACTCAGACCATGAGAAACAAGATTCTCTGGTCTGATGAAACCAAGATTGAACTCTTTGGCCTGATTGCCAAACATCACGTTTGGAGGAAACGTGGCACCATCCTTACGGTGAAGCATGGTGGTGGCAGCCTCATGCTGTGGGGATGTTTTTCAGCGGCAGGGACTGGGAGACTCATCAGGATCAAGGGAAAGATGAACGGAGCAAAGTACAGAGAGATCCTTTATGAAAACCTGCTCCAGAGCGCTCAGGACCTCAGACTCGGGCGAAGATTCACCTTCCAACAGGACAACGACCCTAAGAACACAGCCAAGATAACACAGGAGTGGCTTCGGGACAAGTCTCTGAATGTCCATGAGTGCCCCAGCCAGAGCTCGGACTTGAACCCGATCAAACATCTCTGGTGAGACCTGAAAATAGCTGTGCAGCAACGCTCCCCATCCAACCTGACAGAGCTTGAGAGGATCTGCAGACAAGAATGGGAGAAACTCCCCAAATACAGGTGTGCCAAGCTTGTAGCATCATACCCAAGAAGACCTGAGGCTGTAAATGCTGCCAAAGGTGCTTCAACAAAGTACTTAGTAAAGGTTCTGAATACTTATGTAAGTATGATATTTCGGAGGAATAAAACTGTTTTTGCTTTGTTATTATGGTGTATTATGTGTAGATTGATGAGGGGAAAAAACAATTAATAATCCATTTAAGAATAAGGCTGTAACGTAACAAAATGTGGAAAATGTCAAGGGGTCTGAATAATTTCCGAATGCACTTTATATGTTCATATCTACCTCAATTACCTCGTACCCCTGCACATCGACTCGGTACTGGTACCCTGTGTATATATCCAAGTTATCGTTACTCATTGTGTATTTATTCCTCTTGTTATTGTTTTTCTACTATTTCTTGTTTTTCTCTCTGCATTGTTGGCAAGGGCCCATAAGTAAGAATTTCACTTGTAGTCTAAAGCTTGTTTACGAAGCATGTGACAAATAATATTTTATTTGATTTGACATCACCCTCTGCCATTGTACCTAACATTAATGCGCTCTTAGCCTTGACCCCAGTTGTGACGGTGTGATGTCTGGCAGCGTAAGGCTAGTTCACTCCTATCTTGTCACCGTGACTTCATGTGATTGGCAGCTGTCCTTTAAGAGCTGTCATTATGTGAGATAGTGAGAGGAAGATAAGAGGATGGGAGAGGAACTTATGAGAGGTTGGATGGTGCAGGGATGAGATTTAAATTTAACAGGAAGAACCATTGCCTACCAACCATTGCCTACCAAGGATCCATTTAGTCATTTGACCTGTAGAAATGCCACCATTCATAAATGATCAGTGGAGGCTCCTCAGTGGAGGCTCCTCAGAGGATTCACTGAGGAGCCATCCTCCTCAGTGAATTTCATAAAAATAAATGTTTTTTTAGATAAACTATAATAAATATATTCATAATTTATTGAAACACATTTTGCGAAGAAGGTCTACAGTAGCCTCAACAGCACTCTGTAGGGTAGCACCATGGTGTAGTTAGCTTCCGTCCTCCTCTGGGTATATTGACTTCAATACAAAACCTTGGAGACTCATAGTTCTCACCCCCTTCCTTAGACTTACACAGTAATTATGACCATTTCTGGAGGATGTCCTCCAACCTATCAGAGCTCTTGTAGCATGAACTGACATGTTGTCCACCCAATCAAAGGATCAGATAATGAATCTAGTACTGCAAGCATAAGCTACAGCTAGCTAGCATTGCAGTTCATAAAATGTGATGAGTTGTTGACTCAAAGAGAGAGAAAGACAATAGTTGAACAGTTTTAAACAAATTAATTTCTTTCAAAATGAAGGAGAAGCTAGAGAGAAATAGAGAGAGAGATTTCAATTTTTTTTCTTCACTTTCAGTTTCACTTACTTCGCTAGCAAATGCAGCTAGCTAGTTCAACCTAATGAAACACCCTGCTCAAATGTTAGCTAGCTGGCTATGACTATCCAACACAACACTGGAACTCTTTGAAGTCAAGGTAAACATTTGGTTTTACTAATTTATTGCCACCGGGGCCCGCCAGTGTAACTGCTTACTGACTGTACACTGTAACGTTACTGCATGATTGTAGTGGGTTTACTGGCTTGTTAGTTCTATTAGGTGACTATGACGTTACTTTAGCTAACATGGTGACAACGGTGTAGGCTGTGTGTAGCGGTTTGGCATGGAAAGTTTTTTTCGCCTGGTCACATACAGCTGATGTGTTGTGCATTGAAGTCCACAAGCGCAGGGAAGAGGTGAGAGGAGGAGAGCGCATTGATGCGAGAAGGAATACAACGTGGCTGCTATGAAAGTGAACTGTGTTAACGAGTGATCAGGGGTGTATTCATTCAGCTGATTCCGTTGAAATAAATTCTTAAACGGAAGCAAACGGACCAAAACGGGGTTAAACATACCTGAATTTGTCCGATTGAAACTCTCGTTTGCAACTGTTGGACTAATGATTACACCTTATATCAGCTAGATACAGGCAAGAGTGTGCAAGGCGGTATTGAATGTCACCGTCAGTCCATGTGTCACTGTCTGTCACCTCAAATTTGTTTCTCGACCTGTGTTTACCTACATTGTAAACTTTCATTCATAGGCTAGGTTGTAGCAACCTCATGATGGGTATTGGGAAAATTAGAGTATCATGTACAGTAGTAGCCTAAAACTATCGCTGTTACATTGAACTGGGTGAACGGAATATAAATGACAATCATCCAATATGCTGTAATAGAAATAAGGCCATGCTCATGAAAAACAAATCGTCCTCCGTCATCTTAAACAGCACTGACCACCACTGTAGTTGATACCAGTTGGAGCAGATACGACAACAGTACAGTGACTGGTCTGCTGTAGCTTACCTTTCTCTCTCTGACTTCCTATAAGATTTCAATCTGATCATTTACCATCATCTCGTCACAATAGCACCTTGACCATTATTTGCATACGTTCCATAAATAGGCCAGAAATGAAGTTACATCCCCAAGGCTGCGTCCCAAATGGCACCCTATTCTCTACGTAGTGTACTACTTTTGACCAGAGCCCTATGGACCCTGGTCAAAAGTAGTGGACTATACACACCGCACCAAATACCCTAGTTTCAGACTCCTATCCTTATACCTCTGAAGACTCTAGCCACTTCCATTGCCCCCTTCCCTCCTTACACTAATGGGTTCTGTCACCAAATCAAGGAAAGTCCAAGTGCTTACTAAACAGTGCATTCGGAAAGTATTCAGACCCCTTGACCTTTTCCACATTTTGTTACGTTACAGCCTTACTCTAAAATTGATTAAATCGTTTTTTCCCCTCATCAATTTACACACAATACCCCATAATGACAACGCAAAAACAGGTTTTTGGACATTTTTGCAAACGTTCTACCATCTGCACAGAGGAACTCTGGAGCTCTGTCAGAGTGACCATCGCGTTCTTGGTCACCTCCCTGACCAAGGCCCTTCTCCCCCGATTGCTCAATTTGCCCTGGCAGCCAGCTCTAGGAAGAGTCTTGGTGGTTCCAAACTTCTTCCATTTAAAAATGATGGAGGCCACTGTGTTCTTGGGGACCTTCAATGCTGCAGAAATGTTTTGGTACCCTTCCCCAGATCTGTGCCTCAACACAATCTTGTCTCGGAGATCTATGGATAACTCCTTCGACCTCATGGCTTGGTTTTTACTCTGACATGCACTGTCAACTGTGGGACCTTATATAGACAGGTGTGTGCCTTTCCAAATCATGTCCAATCATTTGAATTTACCACAGGTGGACTCCAATCAAGTTGTAGAAACATCTCAAGGATGATCAATAAAAACAGGATGCACCTGAGCTCAATTTCGAGTCACATAGCAAAATACTAATGTAAATAAGGTACCTGTTTTTCGCTTTGTCATTATCGGGTATTGTGTGTACATTGATGAGGAACAAATGTAATTAATCCATTTTAGAATAAGACTGTAACGGAACAAAATATGAAGAAAAAAAAATATGAAGAAAAAAAAAGTATACAAGATAAGACTTATGTCTTATAAGTTAATAAAAAAATAAGTATTATTAACCCCCCCACCCCAAAGAAAATAACAAGTGTTAAAAAGTCTAACAAATTATTAAATAAAATATCTCTAATGAAATAATATAAAATAAAAAAAAGTGTACAACAAAGATTTACCAAACTAAGTAAAAATAAAACAAAACCAATACTGCAAGCTCCCCTCAACGATACAATACACATTCATCAAAAACATACACAATATCAACACATTCATCAAAAAAAGACACAATGTCAACACATTTATAAAAAAAAGACACAATATCTACACATTTATAAAAAAATACACAGTATCAACACATTTATAAAAAAAAGACACAATATCTACACATTTATAAAAAAATACACAGTATCAACACATTTATAAAAAAAAAGGCACAATATCAACACATTTATAAAAAAAAGACACAATATCAACACATTTATAAAACAAAAGGCACAATATCAACACATTTATAAAAAAAGACACAATATCTACACATTTATAAAAAAATACACAGTATCAACACATTTATAAAAAAAAGGCACAATATCAACACATTTATAAAAAAAAAGACACAATATCAACACATTTATTTAAAAAAAACACAATATCAACACATTTATTTAAAAAAGACACAATATCAACACATTTATAAAACAAAAGGCACAATATCAACACATTTATAAAAAAAAAAGACACAATATCAACACATTTATAAAAAAAAAGGCAACATTTTTATACTTTTTAAATTTTTAATTTCACCTTTATTTAACCAGGTAGGCCAGTTGAGAACAAGTTCTCATTTACAACTGCGACCTGGCCAAGATAAAGCAAAGCAGTGCGACAAAAACAACAACACAGAGTTACACATGGGATAAACCAACATACAGTCGATAACACAATAGAAAAATCTGTATAGTGTGTGTGCAAATGAGGTAAGGAGGTAACAATATCAACACATTCATCAAAAAATACACAATATCAACACATTCATAAAGAAAACTAGAAGAAGAGGGTAATGTTCTGGCTGTGAATATGTAAGGGTTGGTGAGTGAGTGAGAGTAGGTGCAAACATTTAGTTGAGAAACAGGTGTGAAGAGTCAGTGAAAATCATCTCTAAGGTGAGGGTGATTGTGGTCTATTGCACAATCAGATGTTCTGGGTAGGGGCTTTTTCTCCCCATAAGGCCCTTCTTCTCCGGTCTGCTGACGCAATCAGGTCCTCAAACTCAAGGAAGCGTCAGGGTGGGGAGGTTATTAAAAATGCATCAGTCTCGTCTGGGTCTGTCTCCACATCAGACATCATGTCTTCAGTTGCCCCCCGCAAAACACTGCTTCTCTTCAGCCAGCAGAGAGTTATTTTGACCGACTTTCCAGATTCATATTTTCCAGATTCTGTTATTAAACAACACTTGAATCTCAAATATATAAAAGCACATTAAAATCTGTGGAACAAGTCTCAACTTTTCAAAACTCAGTACTGTATTTAAAATGTATGGATTGGTTGACATTTATAAACTAACCTGTCTCTGGTGACGCCGGCTTCGCTTTTTTATTTCTCGTTCCTTTGCTCTCTTTGAGTGGGGTGTCCAACGGCGATTTATGCCTCTCTCTTTCAGTCCAATACCGATTTGCAGCTGCATCTGAGTCAGTGTGGTGTATTAGCAATGGTTATATGCATCAACATCCTTGAGAAAATTGTAAGATGTAGAACAATGTTACGGTCAGTCCATGTCTTTATGGGACTACTCACTGTCTGTGTACCTTAATCTCAGCTGACTGACCAGCAGACAGTCCATGTCTTTATGGGACTACTCACTGTCTGTGTACCTTAATCTCAGCTGACTGACCAGCAGACAGTACATGTCTTTATGGGACTACTCACTGTCTGTGTACCTTAATCTCAGCTGACTGACCAGCAGACAGTCCATGTCTTTATGGGACTACTCACTGTCTGTGTACCTTAATCTCAGCTGACTGACCAGCAGACAGTCCATGTCTTTATGGGACTACTCACTGTCTGTGTACCTTAATCTCAGCTGACTGACCAGCAGACAGTACATGGTGGACTGTTCTTACTGAGGCATGACAAAGAAAAAACATGAAATTAAGTTTATGCATGATATTTTCACCACTATTTTGTGTAACATATTTGGGTCATCAGCAACTTAAAAGGATTAAAATATTCAACATTAGCTAGTTCAAGTAACAGATACTTTGCACCCCAGTATCTCTACTCGCACACTCATCTTCTGCACATCTATCACTCCAGTGTTTAATTGCTATTTTGTAATTTTTTCACCACTATGACCTATTTATTGCCTTACCTCCATTATCCTACCTCATTTGCACACACTGTATATAGACTTTTCTATTGTGTTATTGACTGTATGTTTGTTTATTCCATGTGTAACTCTATGTTGTTGTTTGTGTCGCACTGCTTTGCTTTATATTGGCCAGGTCGCAGTTGTAAATGAGAACTTGTTCTCAACTGGCCTACCTGGTTAAATAAAGGTGAAATAAATTAAAAAATATAAAATACAGTGAGGGAAAAAAAGTATTTGATCCCCTGCTGATTTTGTACGTTTGCCAACTGACAAAGAAATGATCAGTCTATAATTTTAATGGTAGGTTTATTTGAACAGTGAGAGACAGAATAACAACAAAAACATCCAGAAAAACGCATGTGAAAAATTTTATAAATTGATTTGCATTTTAATGAGGGAAATAAGTATTTGACCCCTCTGCAAAACATGACTTAGTACTTGGTGGCAAAACATTTGTTGGCAATCACAGAGGTCAGACGTTTCTTGTAGTTTGCCACCAGGTTTGCACACATCTCAGGAGGGATTTTGTCCCACTCCTCTTTGCAGATCTTCTCCAAGTCATTAAGGTTTCGAGGCTGACGTTTGGCAACTCGAACCTTCAGCTCCCTCCACAGATTTTCTATGGGATTAAGGTCTGGAGACTGGCTAGGCCACTCCAGGATCTTAATGTGCTTCTTCTTGAGCCACTCCTTTGTTGCCTTGGCCGTGTGTTTTGGGTCATTGTCATACTGGAATACCCATCCACGACCCATTTTCAATGCCCTGGCTGAGGGAAGGAGGTTCTCACCCAAGATTTGACAGTACATGGCCCTGTCCATCGTCCCTTTGATGCGGTGAAGTTATCCTGTCCCCTTAGCAGAAAAACACCCCCAAAGCATAATGTTTCCACCTCCATGTTTGACGGTGGGGATGGTGTTCTTGGGGTCATAGGCAGCATTCCTCCTCCTCCAAACACGGCGAGTTGAGTTGATGCCAAAGAGCTCCATTTTGGTCTCATCTGACCACAACACTTTCACCCAGTTGTCCTCTGAATCATTCAGATGTTCATTGGCAAACTCCAGACGGCATGTATATGTGCTTTCTTGAGCAGGGGGACCTTGCGGGCGCTGCAGGATTTCAGTCCTTCACGGCGTATTGTGTTACCAATTGTTTTCTTGGTGACTATGGTCCCAGCTGNTGTTTTGGGTCATTGTCATGCTGGAATACCCATCCACGACCCATTTTCAATGCCCTGGCTGAGGGAAGGAGGTTCTCACCCAAGATTTGACAGTACATGGCCCTGTCCATCGTCCCTTTGATGCGGTGAAGTTATCCTGTCCCCTTAGCAGAAAAACACCCCCAAAGCATAATGTTTCCACCTCCATGTTTGACGGTGGGGATGGTGTTCTTGGGGTCATAGGCAGCATTCCTCCTCCTCCAAACACGGCGAGTTGAGTTGATGCCAAAGAGCTCCATTTTGGTCTCATCTGACCACAACACTTTCACCCAGTTGTCCTCTGAATCATTCAGATGTTCATTGGCAAACTCCAGACGGCATGTATATGTGCTTTCTTGAGCAGGGGGACCTTGCGGGCGCTGCAGGATTTCAGTCCTTCACGGCGTATTGTGTTACCAATTGTTTTCTTGGTGACTATGGTCCCAGCTGCCTTGAGATCATTGACAAGATCCTCCAATGTAGTTCTGGGCTGATTCCTCACCGTTCTCATGATCATTGCAACTCCACGAGGTGAGATCTTGCATGGAGCCCCAGGCCGAGGGAGATTGACAGTTCTTTTGTGTTTCTTCCATTTGCGAATAATCGCACCAACTGTTGTCAACTTCTCACCAAGCTGCTTGACGATGGTCTTGTAGCCCATTCCAGCCTTGTGTAGGTCTACAATCTTGTCCCTGACATCCTTGGAGAGCTCTTTGGTCTTGGCCATGGTGGAGAGTTTGGAATCTGATTGATTGATTGCTTCTGTGGACAGGTGTCTTTTATACAGGTCACAAACTGAGATTAGGAGCACTCCCTTTAAGAGTGTGCTCCTAATCTCAGCTCGTTACCTGTATAAAAGACACCTGGGAGCCAGAAATCTTTCTGATTGGGAGGGGGTCAAATACTTATTTCCCTCATTAAAACGCTAATCAATTTATAACATTTTTGACATGCGTTTTTCTGGATTTTTTTGTTGTTATTCTGTCTCTCACTGTTCAAATAAACCTACCATTAAAATTATAGACTGTTCATTTCTTTGTCAGTGGGAAAACATACAAAATCAGCAGGGGATCAAATACTTTTTTCCCTCACTGTACATCTCAACATCAACTGTCCAGAGGAGACTGAATCAGGCCTTCATGGTCAAATTGCTGCCAAGAAACCACTACTAAAGGACACCAATACGAAGAAGACACTTGCTTGGGCCAAGAAACACGAGCAATGGACATTAGACCGGTGAAAATCTGTTCTTTGGTCTGATGAGCCAAATTTGAGATTTTTGGTTCCAACCGCCATGTCTTTGTGTGACGCTGAGTAGGTGAACGGATGTTCTCCGCATGTGTGGTTCCCACAGTGAACCATGGAGGAGGAGGTGTGATGGTGTGGGGGTGCTTTGCTGGTGACGCTGTCAGTAATTTATTTAGAATTCACGGCACACTTAACCAACATGGCTACCACAGCATTCTGCAGCGATACACCATCCTATCTGGTTTGCACCTAGTGGGACTATCATTTGTTTTTCAACAAGACAATGACCCAAAACACACCTCCAGGCTGTGTAAGGGCTATTTGACCAAGAAGGAGAGTGATGGAGTGCTGCATCAGATGACCTGGCCACAATCAGCCGACCTCAACCCAATTGAGATGGTTTGAGATGAGTTGGACCGCAGAGTGAAGGAAAAGCAGCCAACAAGTGCTCAGCATATGTGGGAACTCCTTCAAGACTGTTGGAAAAGCATTCCTCATGAAGCTGGTTGAGATAATGCCAAGAGTGTGCAAAGATGTCATCAAGGCAAAGGGTGGCTACTTTGAAGAATCTAAAATATAAAATATATTTTAACACTTTTTTGGTTACTGACTGAATCCATATGTGTTATTTCATAGTTTTGATGTCTTCACTATTATTCTACAATGTCCAAACTTTTCACTTGTACTGTACATGTGCACACTGGGAAACATGCTATTTTATGCAGTGATAGGGAATAGGGTGCCATTTTGGATGCACATCTCCTGGAGACTTTGAACATTTTGTCTCGCTTTAATTTGTTTACCAATTATTTTTTTAAACCAATTACAATGTACTGTATATAGGCTGCCACATTGAGACTGAGACTGAACTGATGACTATGTGATGAAGTGCTGTAGACTTCAGAGATATATATTGGGTAAGTCCCCAAATGGCACCCTATATAGTGCACTACTTTTGACCAGGGCCCATAGGACTGGGGTCAAAAGTAGTGCACTATATATGGATTAGGATGTCATTTTGGACAAAGCCTTGATTTATCTCTAATATCTTTTCTCTGGAAGAGGTCAAGAGGTGTTGAGTACTGAGTGTGTGAGAACCGAGGGATGAGCCATGTTTTATTGAGTACTGACTCAATAAAGAGTCCGCTGAGTAGTATGTGAAAGCAGCATGTCGTGACTGCAGGAGATTGTTCTAGCTAAGGAATGTGATGTTGCGTGCAGACAGAGTGCAGTTGGACTGGTCTCTGGGTGGCCACCTCCGTAAGAACTCCCTCTGCTGCACATGAGAGACCATGTTTAATGATGTCATCTAGCTGGTCTCAGCTTCAATCAGTTTAGATCAAACAGACCTGTTTGCCGTCCGACAGGTGATGTCTTTAGAGGCAGTCTCTGAAACAGCTCAGAAGGTTTACCTCAAAGTCTGATAATATGACTTTCAAGCTATATGCCCCATCTGAGGTCTTATCTCTTGGCTTAGTTGTTGCTTGCCGTTTTAACCGTTGATGTCCTTATCGTCCCATTATTGGCTGTTTCGTGTAAATGTCAAGTATTTCATGTCAATTTAAAGTATTTAAGCACATTCAAACATGTTGTGGCTTCGACTGTGTTAGCCTGCTGAGTGAAGCCTAGGCATTAGCCAGAGGAGCTAACGCACGTTTTCAGGTCTCAGACAAGCTTCACAGCTCCACCTCTGTTGCACTTGGGACTGCCTGTCTGCTGTCTGCTGTTGTGGTGCCAGAACTCAGTCTGCTGTCAGTTGTTGTGGTGACAGAACTGTCTGCTGTGGTGCCAGAACTGTCTGCCGTGGTGCCAGAACTCAGGACCAAATCTTGCGTGCGCTGGTCCTCTACTCAGTCTACTTAGCAAAGGCTTTCCCCATCAGCTTTTGGGCTAAACCAACAGTCCTCTGAGGAAGAAAAGTGAAGGACCCTGGTCAGCACCCAGCCAGCCAGCACCCAGCCAGCCAGCCAGCACCCAACCAGCCAGCCAGCCAGCAGACAGGCAGCCAGCACCCAGCCAGCCAGCACCCAGCCAGCCAGCAGACAGGCAGCCGGGCAGCGTTACAATCAGTTACACAGAGTTGAACTCAGCCGATTTTCAATAAGATTTTCTATGCAAATGGCCTTATTATGATAGAGCCTGGACAATACAGCTCATTCATCCAGAAGTAAAACTGCTCATCTGCATTTTCCTTTGGTCAACGGGGATTTTTTTCAAAGCTGGTACAGGAGAGGCACTGCAGGCGCTGGGATGTCTGTTCTAGTCTAGCTGAATGGTATTTATAGACAGCTTGGTCACACAAGTTATTCAAACCTATACTGTAGCGGTAGCTCCAGAAACAGATAGTGTGGGACATTGACTCATCTCCACATTAGACCAATTTTTTCTAAATAATGTATGACGTGGACAAATTAGATTTTTTTTTTTTTACTTGTACACAATATTCTCAAGGCCAGTAATCAGACAATCATACACCCACATTGGCTGCAACTCATGTGATCAGCAATGTCACCCACATGACTCAGCTTTAATGGGTTTCAGATTTTATTGTGGTTTGTAATACAATGTTCCACTGATACACAGAAATGGTGCCCAACAGAAATAACATATTTTCACCTTGGTCTTGTAGATAATTAAATGTATTCAGTAACCATCTCTAAACCGTTCTCTTCACAGATTCTGGACAAAGCAGCGTACCCAAACTGCCTCCTTCACATCTCTGTGGATTCGACCCTCTGAACATCTCTGACCCTAGCCTTCAGACTCCTACCACCCACCGTCACCATGCTTAAGAACAGCAAGGTGACCCTGGGACTCCCTCACAGTGATCCCGTCACTGAGTCAGTGGCGGACCTCCTGACCCTGGCCGAGCCCCTGGACTATAAGAGCAGCCGGATGAGTATAGGTCTCAGCCCCGGGGCCCAGCCAGCCATGGGCAAGGGCCTGCTGCCTTCTCCAGGGGACGAGGAGGGGAGGCCGGCCTGGAACAGCAAGCTGCAGTACATCCTGGCCCAGGTTGGGTTTTCTGTAGGCTTGGGCAACGTCTGGAGGTTCCCTTACTTGTGTCAGAAGAATGGAGGAGGTGGGTACTGGAGATTCTGGGTACTGTAGTCTCTGGTGGGGAATAATGGGGAGAACCCAGTGTATCTTTAAGTGAACTGTATTATAATGAGGATGATGAGGATGATGATAATGATGATGTAGGGAAGATGTTGATGACAGTAATGATGACGTTCACAATCAGGGTTCAGACATAGAAAAAGATAACCCTCCAACTCTTATGGCTGATATTGGGTGACAGGACCCAATTTAGCAGGTGGAAAATATGCTTCTATCATGACTTAATGTGCTGTGGATCACATGTTGCCAAAGGATCAGCCTCCCATAGGATCAGCCTCCCATAGGATCAGCCTCCCATAGGATCAGCCTCCCATAGGATCAGCCTCCCATAGGATCAGCCTCCCATAGGATCAGCCTCCCATAGGATCAGCCTCCCATAGGATCAGCCTCCCATAGGATCAGCCTCCCAGGACATCTACACAATGGAGAGCAGGTGGCAATGACAGTATAAGAGGTTCCTGTTTCTATCATGTTAAATATTAGATATTAGTCACTATCAACCATAACCAACTGACAATTTATTGTTTAAATTGAACCTTTATTTAACTAGGCAAGTCAATTAAGAACCAATTCTTATTTAACTAGGCAAGTCAGTTAAGAACCAATTCTTATTTAACTAGGCAAGTCAGTTAAGAACCAATTCTTATTTTATTTAACTAGACAAGTCAGTTAAGAACCAATTCTTATTTAACTAGGCAAGTCAGTTAAGAACAAATTCTTATTTTACAGTGACAGCCTACCAGGGAACTGTGGGTTAACTGCCTTGTCATGGGCAGAATGACAGATTTTTACCTTGTCAGCTCAGGGATTCAATCCCGCAACCTTTTGGTTACTGACTCAACACGCTAACCACTAGGCTACCTGCCGCCCCTGTTAGTTCCCTTCAGTTGGTGTAGCCTACATAATCATTCCATTTAATAACATTTTATTTATTTTTTACATGAATTTGCTTCCTCTGTAAACGCCGTCATGGGTGTGAGGTTGTTGCTGAAGATCATTAGTAACAGTTGGTAATATTAAAATAAATAATTCAATCATTATAGAGTGGGGTGCAGAGAATGCCGTAACAGTATGAATCTGACTGATGGCGCAATACAGGTCCATGGTTAGTGCAGGCAATAGATGAAGGTATAGCCTACTATTGTACACTAATATCCCTACTTTAATTCTATGTACACTAATCTTCCAGCATTACCGTGTGTTGAAGAACTGAATGTGGCAATTTTCTGAATGAATCAAACCATTGTTTTCTTTCTTTCATGCATAAAGGCTCTCCAAACCAGTTTTTTTATGATTCATAAGTAGTTTTCCTAAACCTGAATAATCTACAAGATCAGAGTATTTTTTGATCACCAATTAGTACTGAACAGAAGATGAATATTCATATATTTCGCATTTTGTCATCGATCCCTACATAATATTCTGAACCCGTTCTCTTGATATATTCTAATGAGTCTGTCGACAAAATGACAACTTAAAGATACACCGTATTTAAAGGGATGTCTTGAGATGGGGTGACAGGGCAGGGTAGCGTAGTGGTTAGAGTGTTGGGCCAGTAACCCGAAAGGTTGCTGGATCAAATCCCTGAGCTGACGAGGTAAAAATCTGTTGTTCTGCCCCTGAGCAAGGCAGTTAACCCACTGTTCCCTGGTAGGGTGTCATTGTAAAATAAGAATTTGTTCTTAATAACTGACTTGCCTAGTTAAAAAGATAAATGTACTGAAAACCCTATTTAATGAAAACTCCATCAGAAAATCTGCTGGCCAGCAAGTGGAAGGGTTTTCAGCAGTTGAATGAAATGTATTCTATGTCTGAATCCACCCCTATGTATGTATTAGAATACTGTCATCCTTTCTAGCTTTACAAGACATGAAAAACTGTTTGTAATGTTGTTATTATACCCAATTTCTGCTTCTGGCAGCATGGAGGTAGATGGCAAATGGTGGGGAATAATGTGGTGAGAGCATCACATCTCTACACTACAGATAGTCATTATTCTGGCAGACTGGACAGGTGTGAAATAACAGGCAGTTGTAGCTGTCACTATTAGCTTTAACTATGGTGTGGTAACATCTAATATGTGACCTTGAGCAGCTTGTTTACTTGTTGTAACAAGGACAAACATGGTGATGCACAATAATGCATGACCTATTGCCTTCACTGGTATACTGCCCTAGGCTATACTAGTACTATAGTACCCTAGTATAATAGTACCCTAGTATACCCTATTACTATAGTACCCTAGTATACCCTATTACTATTGTACCCTAGTATACCCTAGAATAATAGTACCCTAGTATACCCTATCACTATAGTACCCTAGTATACCCTATTACTATAGTACCCTAGTATACCCTAGAATAATAGTACCCTAGTATACCCTATTACTATAGTACCCTAGTATACCCTAGAATAATAGTACCCTAGTATACCCTATTACTATAGTACCCTAGTATACCCTAGTATACCCTATTACTACCCTCCACTGGGATACTGCCCGAGGTTATACTATAATATGGTAGCCCCCCCCTCACAGAGTGAGAGCCACCATCTTAGGTTTCATATCTCACTCTCTCATTCCTCTCTGATATTTCTCTTTATATGTATAAATAGGCTAAATGGAACGTGTGTGTCTCTGTGGGTGTGTGTGTATGTGTGTTTGTGTATCCCAGTGAAACCTGACACCATTGTAGCCTCAAGTCCATTCTTGTCCTAGTGAAGATGGAGTCTGATGCGCCTTGACCTCTCTCTCTTTCCCCAAAGAGCAGTGCAAAGGGTTTTCTCTGTGTGTTGTGCTTTGATCTGTACCACCAGTCAAGACCTGTTATTAGTGTGTGTATGTGTGTGTGTGTGTGTGTGTGTGTGTGTGTGTGTGTGTGTGTGTGTGTGTGTGTGTGTGTGTGTGTGTGTGTGTGTGTGTGTGTGTGTGTGTGTGTGTGTGTGTGTGTGTGTGTGTGTGTTCGTTCTATCCGGCTGAAATCCTCTGTCACCATGGTGCCGCTACATTGTGTTGACGTCACGTTGTCTTCTCTCTCAACTGGACTTTGTGAGTGATGGTGATGCTCTGTGGCGCTAAAAGAGGGAGAGTAGAGAGGCTTTTGTTTGGTTCTCTTTTAGTCCTCATTCGGACTAATTTTCCAAAAGTCCTTAAAGAGGTACAGTGGAAGACAGGAGAGAAACAGGAGGTGGTGAGGCTGCAGGAGTAGGATTTTTAAAAATGTAATTTTACCTTTATTTAACTAGGCAAGTCAGTTAAGGACAAATTCTTATTTACAATGACAGCCTACCCCAGCCAAACCCTAACGCAGATGACGCTGTGCCAATTGTGCACCACCCTATAGGACTCCCAATCAAGGCCAAGTTGTGATACAGGGTCTGTAGTGACGCCTCTAGCACTGAGATGCAGTGCCTTAGACCACTGCTCCACACAGGAGACCAATAATAGAGGACATGACAAAGTAGTCTGGCTTTGTTTGGTTGGCTTGAGACATTTCTGAGCTGGCCCTTTCCTTCCATCCAGAAGGCTGTTTCAAATGGACCTTTACTGATTGTAATTGTAACTCTCTCTCTCTCTCTCTCTCTCTCTCTCTCTCTCTCTCTCTCTCTCTCTCTCTCTCTCTCTCTCTCCCCTCCTCCCTCTCCCCTCCTCTCTCAGGTGCGTACCTGGTCCCCTACTTTATCCTCCTCATTCTCATTGGGATCCCTCTGTTCTTTCTGGAGCTGGCGGTGGGACAGAGGATCCGGCGTGGGAGCATTGGAGTGTGGAACTATGTTTACCCTCAGCTAGGAGGCATCGGGGTCTCCAGTCTAATGGTGAGATGCACACACACACACACACACACAAACACACACTCACTCAAGTTCCTTGGTGTCCTTATCACTAAGGAATTAACATGGTCCACACACACCCACACAGTTGTGAAGAGGGCATGACAGCGCCTCTTCCCTCTCAGGAGGCTGAAAAGATTTGGCATGGGCCCTCAGATCCTCAAAAAGTTCTACAGCTGCACCCTTGAGAGCATATTGACTGGCTGCATCACCGCTTGGTACGGCAACTGCAAGTCACCCGACTGCAAGGCGCTACACTGGGGCCGAGCTCCCTGCCATCCAGGTCCTCTATACCAGGCGGTGTCAAAGGAATGCCCCAAAAATGGTCAAAGACTCCATCCACCCAAGCCAGACTGTTCTCTCTGTTACCGCACAGCAAGCGGTACCAGTGCACTAAGTCTGGAACCAACAGGACCCTGAACAGCTTCTTCCCGCAAGCCATAAGACAGACAAACAAGACTGCAGCTACCAGCTGCAGCTACTGTTTATTATCTATCCTGTTGTCTAATCACTTTATCTCTGCCTATATGTACATAGCTACCTCAGTTACCTCCTACCCCTGCACATCGACTCGTTATCGTACTCCCTGTATATAGCCATGTTATTACCTCCTACCTCTGCACATTAACTCAGTACTGGTACTCCCTGTATATAGCCATGTAATTACCTGGTACTCCCTGTATATAGCCATGTTATTACCTCCTACCCCTGCACATCGACTCAGTACTGGTACTCCCTGTATATAGCCATGTAATTACCTGGTACTTCCTGTATATAGCCATGTTATTACCTTCTACTTCCTGTATATAGCCATGTTATTTCCTGGTACTTCCTGTATGTAGCTATGTTATTACCTGGTACTTCCTGTATATAGCCATGTTATTACCTTGTACTTCCTGTATATAGCCATGTTATTTCCTGGTACTTCCTGTATGTAGCCATGTTATTTTTACCTGTCATTGTTATTCATTATTCACTGTATGTATTTATTCCCTGTGTCACTATTTCTATTTCTATTTCTATTTCTTATTAATATTGTATCTTTAACTCTGTATTGTTGAAAAGGACCCGTCAGGAAGCATTTCACTATTAATCGACACCTACTGTTTACGAAGCATGTGACAAATAAAATTTGATTTGATTAGTGGCTTCCCTCAGAAGGCCTACCGACATTATTGGCTTCACTCAGAAGGCCTTCCCATATTAGCAGCTTCCCTCAAAATGCCTACCCACATTAGTGGCTTCCCTCAGAAGGCCTTCCCACATTAGCAGCTTCCCTCAAAATGCCTACCCACATTAGTGGCTTCCCTCAGAAGGCCTTCCCACATTAGCGGCTTCCCTCAGAAGGCCTTCCCACATTAGTGGCTTTCACAACCCTCCATCCTCACTCCTCTCAGGCAGAACAGAACAGAGGACCACTGTCTCCTGTCCAGGAGCAGTAGTGGAAAGGAGCAGTATGGATGTCTATTGTTGCTAACTGACGGACCAAAAGGATAGCCTAGCGTGAGTGACTGTTGACTTTAGATCTCAGGGCAGGTGACGTCACCACGCTCACATTTGCTTTTGCTACATCTACAGTCAGCCCGTCAGTCAGTCAGTGAGTCAGACAGTCAGACAGTCAGACAGTCAGTCAGTCAGTCAATGAGTCAGTCAGCCAGTCAGCCAGTCTGTCAGTCAGTAATCCAGTCAGCCAGTTATTCAGTCAGCCAGCCAGTCAGAAAGTTATTCAGTCAGCCAGACAGCCAGTCAGCCAGCGAGTCAGTCAGGTGTGAGGCAGGCTGGCTGGATGGCTCTGTATCAATAGCCACACTACAGTAGCTACTAGCTAGCATAGCAATGAAGCATTGTATTGGGCATACATTCTAAGTAGTATGCTGTACTGTGGATATGGGATGTTTCAGTCCGTGCAGGAGGCCTTATAGCAATATGCAGCCCATAGGCAGAGGCAGTGAGGGCTGAGGCAGAGGCTGGATGTAACACTAGGAGCTCCGCTCTGCCCAGGAGCTATAAATACGACCACAGACGACTAGCTAGAACACTGCTGTAAGAACGCACTTCTATTATTCATAGACACTTCAGCTGTGGGCTACACGAGTGTCTGAGCAGAGAACACAGAGAAGCGGTCCTGTTTGTATAGCCTACAGAATGGGAATTGAGTTGCCTGTTTAGCTTTGTGTGTTGTGTGTTGTGTGTTGTGTTGGCTAGGAAAGCTGTATGTTCGTTCTCAATTGTTGACATGAACTATCAATCAGGCTTTGAATAATTCCCAGAGGTTGTAAAGCTCTAGTTAATGACAAATTAGACAAAGTCCCATATCTGCAATTTTGGTCAGGTTATTTATTCATGAGAATTCTGTCCACGAAATGTGAACACAGTCTTTTTATATTGTACAAGTTGAATACAAAAGATACAAATGCCCCACCCTCTCTAGGAAATAATATTTTCCCACAGTACAACCCTCGGCATAACACCATCTTGCAACATAAGTCAATTCCAGACATCTCCTATCAGTTCCTCCCTTCCCAAGGACGAGAAGGCCTCTCTCCTACAATCTAGTTTCACAAAGAATTCTTTGTTCTCACAGACTCCTTCTGGCAAGTTGTACCATCTTGTTCCACTCTCCACACAATATACATTTCTAGACACACACATCAATTGGATTACCATTTGTCTTATAACCCTATCTCTATTGCAAACATTTCCAGAATGGAATATTCTTAGTCATTACTTAAACATACAAACATTTAGTCATTAAACATATAAATCATAACATTGTGTAACTAGACCACACCACCATTTGGTTGATGGAAGCTCTGAAATGCTATGGGTTTCCCACAACATAGCAAATTAACAATGTAAATACACCTGAATACAAAATTTGATGTTTGTAGGTTGAGTAATGTCAAAGGTTTCTTGGAAGACCTAAGGATTGTTCTACCTCTTGGTCTCTCTCTAGGTGTGTGGCTTCGTGGGCCTGTACTACAACGTGATCATCGGCTGGAGTATCTTCTACTTCTTCCAGTCCTTCCAGTACCCACTTCCCTGGGCAGAGTGCCCCATCAGGGTGGTCAATGGAAGCCAAGCCAGTGAGTACAAAACACAAATACTCTCAAAACGTACATACAACTAATACTAACATGCTAACGTAATGCTAATGTGAGGTGAGTGGATGAGCTAAAGGCTAACATAGGGTTCCCTACCTCCTGCCTCTTGACTGGCTGTGTGCTGCGGCTGCCTGCCATCACTCTTTGGCGGCTGTCAGCCGCAGGGCATGCTGAATACTCACAGAGACTGGGTCATACGTTCTGACATGATGCAGCATCAGATCAGTTAAGGACTATCCCACCGAGTTCAGCTCAGCAGATAGACAGATAGACAGCAGACAGACAGATAGACAGCAGATAGGCGGCAGATAGACGGCAAATAGAAAGATAGACAGATAGACAGCAGACAGACAGATAGACGGCAGATAGACGGCAGACAGACAGATAGATAGATGGCAGATAGACAGATAGATGGCAGATAGACAGCAGATAGACGGCAGATAGACAGCAGAGTGACAAATAGACGTCAGATAGACAACAGATATACAGATAGATGACAGACAGACAGACAGACAGCAGATAGACAGCAGATAGACAGCAGACAGACAGATAGACAGCAGATAGACAGCAGATAGACAGACAGACACGCAGATAGACAGCAGACAGACAGACAGCAGATAGACAGCAGACAGACAGATAGACAGACAAACAACAGATAGACAGCAGATAGACAGCAGACAGACAGCTAGACAGACAGACAGCAGATAGACAGCAGACAGACAGATAGACAGCAGA
>QNTS01006008.1:6611-16971 GCA_003317085.1 Hucho hucho
TACCACACTATACCACACTATACCGTACCACACTATACCACACTATACCATACCACACTATACCACACTATACCGTACCACACCATACCACACTGTACCATACTATACCGTACCACACTATACCATACTATACCGTACCACACTATACCATACCACAGTATACCATACCACACTATACCGTACCACACTATACCACACTATACCGTACCACACTATACCACACTATACCACACTATACCATACCACACTATACCGTACCACACTATACCATACCACACTATACCGTACCACACCATACCACACTATACCGTACCATACCACACTATACCATACCACACTATACCGTACCACACTATACCGTACCACACTATACTGTACTACACTATACCATACCACACTATACCGTACCACACTATACCGTACCACACTATACCGTACCTCACTATACCTCACTATACCGTACCTCACTATACCGTACCACACTATACCGTACCACACTATACCGTACCACACTATACCACACTATACCATAACATTTTTTGTTGTTATTCTGTCTCTCACTGTTCAAATAAACCTACCATTAAAATTATAGACTGATCATTTCTTTGTCAGTGGGCAAACGTACAAAGTCAGCAGGGGATCAAATACTTTTTTCCCTCACTGTACGTATATCCCCATTACCAGTAAAACACAACCTACTTATTTCACTTACTTGCTGTGCTGTTTCGTTTTTCACATTTGTTCAGTCGTTTCATTCTCAACCATTTCAACAATATTATTTTTTATTTAATCTTTATTTAACCAGGTAGGCTAGTTGAAAACAAGTTATCATTTACGAGTGCGACCTGGCCAAGATAAAGCAAAGCAGTGCAACACATAGTTACACATGGAATAAACAAAAATATTCTATATACAGTGTGTGCAAATGAGGTAGGATAACGGAGGTAAGGCAATAAATAGGCCATAGTGGTGAAATAATTACAATATAGTAATTAAACACTGAAGTGATATCTGTGCAGAAGATGAATGTGCAAGTAGAGATACTGGGGTGCAAAGGAGCAAAAATAAATAAAACAGTATGGGGATGAGGTAGTTGGTTGGGCTATTTACAGATGGGCTATGTACAGCTGCAGCGATCGGTAAGCTGCTCAGATAGCTGATGCTTAAAGTTAGTGAGGGAGCTATAAGTCTCCAGCTTCAGTGATTTTTGCAATTCGTTCCAGTCATTGGCAGCAGAGAACTGGAAGGAAAGGCGGCCAAAGGTGGTGTTGGCTTTAGGGATGACCAGTGATATATATACCTGCTGTGCTACGGGTGGGTGTTGTTATGGTGTTGTTATGGGGATCAGTGAGCTGAGATAAGGCGGCGCTTTACCTAGCAAAGACTTATAGATGACCTGGAGCCAGTGGGTCTGGCGACGAGTATGTAGCGAGGGCCAGCCGACGAGAGCATACAGGTCGCAGTGGTGGGTAGTATATGGGGCTTTGGTGACAAAACAGATGGCACTATGATAGATGGCATCCAATTTTCTGAGTAGAGTGTTGGAGGCTATTTTGTAAATGACATCGCTGAAGTCGAGGATCGGTAGGATAGTCCGTTTTACAAGGGTATGTTTTGCAGCGTGAGTGAAGGAGGCTTTGTTGCGAAATAGGAAGATTTATTTTTGAATTAGAGATGCTTAATATGAGTCTGGAAGGAGAGTTTACAGTCTAGCCAGACACCTAGGTATTTGTAGTTGTCCACGTATTCTAGGTCAGAGCCGTCCAGAGTAGTGATGCTAGTCGGGCGGGCGGGTGCGGGCAGAGATGGGTTTTAGAGCATGCATTTAGTTTTACTAGTGTTTAAGAGCAATTGGAGGCCACGGAAGGAGTGTTTTTTACGGCATTGAAGCTCGTTTGGAGATTTTGTTAGCACAGTGTCCAAAGAAGGGCCAGATATATACACATACAGAATGGTGTTGTCTGCGTAGAGGTACAACAGAGAATCACCAGCAGCAAGAGCGACATGATTGATGTATACAGAGAAGAGAGTCGGCCCAAGAATTGAACCCTGTGGCACCCCCATAGACTGCCAGAGGCCCGGACAACAGGCCCTCCGATTTGACACACTGAACTCTGTCTGAGAAGTAGTTGGTGAACCAGGCGAAGCAGTCATTTGAGAAACCAAGGCTGTTGAGTATGCCGATAAGAATACGGTGATTGACAGAGTCGAAAGCCTTGGCCAGGTCTTTTATCGATGGTGGTTATGATATCGTTTAGGACCTTGAGCGCGGCTGAGGTGCACCCGTGACAAGCTCGGAAACCGGATTGCACAGCGTACGGTGGGATTCGAAATGGTCAGTGATCTGTTTTGTTAACTTGGCTTTCGAGGACTTTGGAAAGGCAGGGCAGGATGGATATAGGTCTGTAACAGTTTGGGTCTGGAGTGTCTCCCCCTTTTGAAGAGGGGGATGACCGCGGCAGTTTCCAATCTTAAGGAATCTCGGACGATACGAAAGAGAGGTTGAACAGACTAGTAACAGGGGTTGCAACAATGGCGGTGGATAATTTTAGAAAGAGAGGGTCCAGATTGTCTAGCCCAGCTGATTAGTACGGGCCCAGGTTTTGCAGCTCTTTCAGAACATCTGCTATCTGGATTTGGGTGAAGGAGAAGCTGGGGAGGCTTGGGCAAGTAGCTGCGGGGGGTGCGGAGCTGTTGGCCGGGTTTGGGGTAGCCAGGAGGAAAGCATGGCCAGCCGTAGAGAAATGCTTATTGACATTTTTGATTATCGTGGATTTATCGGTGGTGACCGTGTTACCTAGCCTCAGTGAAGTGGGCAGCTGGGAGGAGGTGCTCTTGTTCTCCATGGACTTTACAGTGTCCCAAAACGTTTTGCAGGATGCAAATTTCTGTTTGAAAAAGCTAGCCTTTGCTTTCCTAACTGACTGTGTGTATTGGTTCCTGACTTCCCTGAAAAGTTGCATATCGCGGGGGCTATTCGATGCTAGTGCAGTACGCCACAGGATGTTTTTGTGCTGGTCGAGGGCAGTCAGGTCTGGAGTGAACCAAGGGCTGTATCTGTTCTTATACTATTTTTTTGAATGGGACATGTTCATTTAAGATGGTGAGGAAATTACTTTTAAAGAACGACCAGGCATCCTCGACTGACGGAATGAAGTCAATATCCTTCCAGGATACCCGGGCCAGGTCGATTAGAAAGGCCTGCTCGCTGAAGTGTTTTAGGGAGCGTTTGACAGTGATGAGGGGTGGTCGTTTGACCGCGGACCCATAACGGATGCAGGCAATGAGGTAGTGATCGCTGAGATCCTGGTTGATAACAGCAAACCGTGGAAGTTTCTCTGACTATCTGATGAGACTCTGAGGAAGAACTTGCTGGAACTGGTCACTCTGATCTAAAAGCGCGTCTCTGCAGGAGAAGCGATGAGTCCAGATCCCAGTCTAGATCGCAGCCCAGTCCATCCCCTGTCTGAAGTGAAGCGATGAGAGCAGTCCAGTCCAGATCCCAGTCCAGACCCTAATTAGCTGCTCATTATAGGCAGATTTCTACACTATGGTTGCGGACGCTACCAACAGTTCTCTCAATGTGTGTTTAGCAACATGGCCGCCCGTGGTTGTTTTCTGACTCTGTGTTGCCGGATGCTGCTCAGTTTCCTTCCTCCCCCCTCTCTTTCCTTCAGTAACTCTCTCCTTCCCTCCTGCCTGCCTGCCTCATTCCTCTGAGTCACAAGTCTTCAAATGAGATTGTGATGCTGATCTGTAATTGGAGAGAAGTCCTGTTTTTCCAGGAGTCTCTCTACAAGCTTGAAGGGACTGAGTGTTCCCACTAAGGCTGCATTTCACATGGCACCGTATGGGTCCTGCTCAAATATAGTGCACTAGTTAAGGAATCGGCTGCCATTTTGAATGCTCCCAGACCTCTAACCAAACCAGAGGGGTATGATATGAAGCAGGTTTGAGGAGTTGGCAAGGTAACTTTGGTCAACTTGGGATAACCTGTCTCCCCTTTTTGCCAGGTACATTTCTATGGCAACCAATCCTTCAGAACTAGTCTGCTCCTGGGCAGGCTAGCGCAGGGCTAACTCCACTTACCCTGAATGAAATGACTGAGCCACGAGTTGAGGACCAATGAAAAATTGATTCCCTCCGTCTTGCAAAGACGACTTCATCATCCCCTTCATTTGCGCAAGACGACTGATTTTTTTTTTTAAATGTATTTTTGTGTGTTAAATAGTCTTGTTAAAATACCTTTCACATTACACATTTAGTAATGACAGAATGCATTTTAAACTTCACACACAGTAACACTTTTGTATGACTTAATAGAATAATTTCATCATAGGAGTGGGGAAAAAGCTGCTTGTGCATTGATAAGCATACCAAAGCTGCTTGTGCATTGATAAGCATACCAAAGCTGCTTGTGCATTGATAAGCATACCAAAGCTGCTTGTGCATTGATAAGCATACCAAAGCTGCTTGTGCATTGATAAGCATACCAAAGACTGTATTAACAATACATTATAAAAATAGACTTTATGTAGTGTCTCTTTTGTTGTGATGTGTGTTCTTGTCCTACATTTTTTATTTTTTATCCCAGGCCCCGTTCCCGCAGGAGGCCTTTTGCCTTTTTTGGTAGGCCGTCATTGTAAATTAGAATTTGTTCTTAACTGTCTTGCCAAGTTAAATAAAAATAAATAAATGCCCATTTCACAACCGCCTGCTGAATTTGACAGGAAACATTTTTCCTTTTCATTTCGGTACAAATGAAAATGTGGCACTGGACCAGGGTTGATGTTTCCGCTTTGTCTCAATGAAGAGTTTGGCGTTCGACTCGCACGCACAGTTACAAGCCTGCTACAGTTAGAGGCAGGCGGACGAGCAATATCCACCGTTGTAGGACTGAAGCAGCCTGAGCTGGAATGTGAAGCTACCTGAAGCTGGTTAGCGTTAGCTTGCTTCATAGGATAGCCCTGAGATAGGTGAACTCAATAGTACCTAGGATCTGAATCATATACTAACATTAGGTTTCAAACCTGGTCATCTATTTACATTGTAGACGAGGAATGTTAAGTAAAGACTTCCTAACTAGCTTCATCTAGTTAGTGGTTCTACTACAGGAAACCAACCTTCATCTAGTTAGTGGTTCTACTACAGGAAACCAACCTTCATCTAGTTAGTGGTTCTACTACAGGAAACCAACCTTCATCTAGTTAGTGGTTCTACTACAGGAAACCAACCTTCATCTAGTTAGTGGTTCTACTACAGGAAACCAACCTTCATCTAGTTAGTGGTTCTACTACAGGAAACCAACCTTCATCTTGTTAGTGGTTCTACTACAGGAAACCAACCTTCATCTAGTTAGTGGTTCTACTACAGGAAACCAACCTTCATCTAGTTAGTGGTTCTACTACAGGAAACCAACCTTCATCTAGTTAGTGGTTCTACTACAGGAAACCAACCTTCATCTTGTTAGTGGTTCTACTACAGGAAAACAACCTTCATCTACTTAGTGGTTCTACTACAGGAAACCAACCTTCATCTACAGGTGTGATTTGGATACTCCACTACTGTGTAATCTGTACTTGGCCTTAAAAGTGACTTAAAAGATGAGCCATAATCAGTTGGGATTCGTGTCCGTCAGCCTCCCTGTCTTGGCATCATCAATGTGAGGTCAGTCCGCTATTCATCCACACTGACTGTGGTTCATCCCTTCCTCTCCCCGCCTGGTGGATCTTTGTCTGGGTCTTGGCATGGACTAGGGCCAAGCTGTCTTCATACCAGGGTCCTCTGGTACATTCTAATGCCTTGATTCCAGCCGAAATACACCAATGAGTGAATACTTCAACGCCTTTACCTCCCAGAGTTATGGTATTGAGTAGAAAGACATTACGTTTTCTTTTTGATGTCTGAATTCAGTGTTTTAGTAGTTTTGGATATCGTCTAGACTATATGATCAGGACTATTTTCCAAGGAGGAACGTTCATAAGATCAAACCTGTCCTCTCTTGAGATTAGTCATGTTTACAATTCTGTGACTATGAACACTAAGGGTAAGGAAACCAATGTGTCATTTTGTAATTCAGGTCAACCAAACAAATGTATTTATAGAGCCCTTTTTACAACAGCAGTTGTCACAAAGTGCTTATACAGAAACTCAGCCTAAATCCCCAAAGAGCAAGCAATGCAGATGTAGAAGCACAGGGGCTAGGAAAACTCCCTAGAAAGGCACGAAGCTAGGAAGAAACCTAGAGAGGAACCAGGCTGTGAGGGGTGGCCAGTCCTCTTCTGGCTGTGCCGGGTTGAGATTATAAGAATATATAGCCTTTAAGGCCAGATTGTTCTTGAAGATGTTCAAACGTTGATAAAATAATAATCACAGTGGTTGTAGAGGGTGCAACAGGTCAGCATATCTAAGATCACACAGGACACCAGATAAGACAGGATAATTTCATCATCAGATAGGACAGACTGACCCTAGCCCCCTGGCACATAGACTATTGCAACACATATACTGGAGGCTGAGACGGGGGTCGGAGGTAAATGTGGCCCTGTCCGATGATGCCTGTTTGGCCCCGGACAGGCAGGATATAACCCCACCCACTTTGCCAACGCACAGCCCCCGAGGGTTATCAACAGACCACCAACAGCAGACAAGATTTACTTAGAATTCCATGCCATTGTTTTATAGTATAAATAATACAATTGAACAAAGCTGAATAAAGTAGAAAGGATATTTTATTGAAATTATTTAAAGAGGGTGTGCACGTGCAGCTATTCTGTGTTGAGCTGTTAACAAAGAAATAGGTATTGCTATATGCTTAATTTAGAATTGTTAATCTAACTTTAGTTGTTCTACAAAAGTTGGGCTATATGTGTTGATTTTTAATACATTGTAATGCTGCCTGGTGGGACTAATGATGATTTGAAAAAAGTTCCATGAAAGGCATTAGCTCTGCCCTGTTTTTTGCGCAGGCTGTACACACTTCATCAGTCTCTCATTCACAATTTGACAAGCCTTGAATTTCCAGGCTGCATCCCCTTTGTGTGGCTGTAATGCCCCGCCAACAAATCCATTCCTTTTGAGGCCAATGGCCGTTTTGCCCTTGGGCTGAAAATAATAATAATAATTCCCTTTTCTCTGCTGCATGCTCCGAAGCACCTCTGTCACTGGATTGGCCCTTTCTCACAGGCTACAAGTGAAGACGGAAACATTGGGGACGCAACTGCGTGCATCCTTATCCAATTCCAAGGTGCATATTGGAAGAACTGTCCACATTTTACTTTTCATCAACCAACAAGATGAGTAGGCCTAACGAACAGCACTAGCCTATGTCAATCTACTATCCCCCATAGTACAAAAACCTACTTATTCTGTGTGATAAATCAATATTCCAAACATAGTCTGGGACAGTTGTGGGATGCGATAGATCCCAAATTAATACAACCACTAGCATCAAAAACTCTGTTTTAAGAATTGAACGTGACACAACAGATAGTTTATCAACATTTTAAGCTAAATCATCAGGCTATTTCTTCACATAAGCGCAGCAATGCACACACGGCAGTAGGCTATAAGCGCACATGTTCCATTAGCAGGAAAACACCATTATCAAAAGTGACCACAAATGTGATTATGCATGTAATGCTTTTATTATAAAGGTGCATTTTATATGGTGAAAATGATCTTCCCCAAACTTGAAACTCACAAGCTCCGTATTTATGCCAGTTAGGCTCTACACCCATTATAAAGCTGATTAATGTGCTTCATTTTTAAGTTATTTGACCACTTTAGTTGTGAGAATGGCGCCGAAGAGGATGGCTGACGTTTTACATGCTCCTAACCAACTGTGTTTATTTTGTTTAGTTTTTTTTGAGTTGTTGAACTTATTTTGAACTTCTTTTGTACATAATGTTGCTGCTACTGTCTCTTATGACCGAAAATAACTTCGGGACATTATTTGCCTCGAACTGGAGGAAGCTTTTTCCATTAATGAGTCCGACGAGAAGGATATACTGCTTTCCCAGGGCCAAATCCAATCATTGGAAAAATTAAATTGATGACCTATGATTATCCTACCAACGGGACATTAAAAACTGTAATACCTTGTGTTTCACCGAGTCGTGGCTGAGCGACGACACGGATGATATAGAGCTGGCGGGATTTTCCATGCACCGGCAGAACAGCTACGTCTGGTAGACGAGGGGTAGGGGTGTGTGTCTTTTTGTCAATAACAGCTCGTGTGAAATGTCTAATATATATTAAATAAGTGTTGCGGTATTGCTCGCCTGAGGTAGAGTACCTCATGATAAGCTGTAGACCACACTATCTACCAAGAGAGTTCTCATCTATATTATTCATAGCCGTCTATTTACCACCACAGACCGACGCTGGCACTAAGACCGCACTCAACCAGCTCTATAAGGCCGTATGCAAACAAGAGAATGCTCATCCAGAAGTGGCGCTTCTAGTGGCCGAGGACTTTAATGCAGGCAAACTTAAATCAGTTTTACCCCATTTTTACCAGCATGTCAAAAGTGCAACCAGAGGAAAAAAGTTATAGACCACCTTTACTCCACACACAGAGATGCATACAAAGCTCCTGCCCTCCATTTGGCATCGGACCATAATTCTATCCTCTTGCTTTCTGCTTACAAGCAAAAACAACTAAAGCTGGAAGTACCAGTGACTCACAAGATGTGTCTGTTACTTCAACTCTGTGAAGCATTTATTTGGGCTGCAATTTCTGAGGCTGGTAACTCTAATGAACTTATCCTCTGCAGCAGAGGTAACTCTGGGTCTTCCTTTCCTGTGGCGGTCCTCATGAGAGCCAGTTTCATCATAGCGCTTGATGGTTTTTGCGACTCCACTTGAAGAAACTTTCAAAGTTCTTGAAATGGTCCGGATTGACTGACCTTCATGTCTTAAAGTAATGATGGACTGTCGTTTCTCTTTGCTTATTTGAGCTGTTCTTGCCATAATATGGACTTGGTCTTTTACCAAATAGGGCTATCTTCTGTATACCAACCCTATCGTCACAACACAACTGATTGGTTCAAACGCATTAAGAACGAAAGAAATTTCACAAATTAACTTTTAACAAGGCACACCTGTTAATGGAAATGCATTCCAGGTGACTACCTCATGAAGCAGGTTGAGAGAATGACAAGAGTGTTGCAACGCTGTCATCAAGGCAAAGGGTTGCTACTTTGAATAATCAATTTTTTTGGTTACTACATGATTCCATATGTGTTATTTAATAGTTTTGATGTCTTCACTACTATTCTACAATGCAGAAAATAGTAAAAATAAAGGAAACCCTGGAATGAGTAGGTGTGTCCATACTTTTGACTGGTACTGTACATATCGTGTCTGAGCCGTTGAATTGCGACTCCACTTTCTCTGTACTGACGTTTTTCCTGTTAAGGAGGGAATAACTACACAGTTTATATTCTGCCATATTCCCAGTCATCTTGCCATGGTTAAATGCGGTGGTTCGCGCTTTCAGTTTTGCGCGAATGCTGCAGTCTCTCCACAGTTTCTGGTTTGCGTAGGTTTTTAATAGTCACAGTGGAAACAACATCCGCTCTACATGATGAACTCAGTAACTTTGTCCGTGCAAATGTTCTTCTCAGAGGCTTCCCAGAACATATCCCAGTCCGCGTGATCAAAACAATCTTGAAGCATGGATTCCGTTTGGTCAGACCAGCGTTGAATAGACCTGACAGGAAGTACCTGTGTTTCTGCCTATAGGAAGGTAGGAGCAAAATGTAGTTTTGATGTGATTCCCCCGGGCGCTGACATCGACTCGGGATGAAAGCCTATATACTGAGGCCAATCGCCTATACACAAAATCAAGTGAAATCTTATTGAGAATGACATGTCAGTTAGGTCATGATTCCGCTGCCACACAGCTCAGTCAACACCTCTCCCTCCTTCAGACAGATTGGTGCTCTACCCAGCCAGATGATATGTCTCCCTGGCAGCTACTGGGCTGTAGCCAGCCTCACCCCTCAGCCAGCCTCACCCCTCAGCCAGCCTCACCCCTCAGCCAGCCTCACCCCTCAGCCAGCCTCACCCCTCAGCCAGCTTCACCCTCAGCCAGCTTCACCCTCAACCACCTCAGAACCAGAGATCATGACCCACACTACACCACCTCAGAACCAGAGATCATGACCCACACTACACCACCTCAGAACTACACCACCTCAGAACCAGAGATCATGACCCACACTACACCACCTCAGAACCAGAGATCATGACCCATACTACACCACCTCAGAACCAGAGATCATGACCCACACTACACCACCTCAGAACCAGAGATCATGACCCACACTACACCACCTCAGAACCAGAGATCATG
>QNTS01006009.1:0-10666 GCA_003317085.1 Hucho hucho
TTATACCTACTCTTTACACAGACCAGAGCATTCTACTAACTCTTTATACAGACCAGACCATTAAACTAACTCTAAAGGTTCAAATGAATGAGACGGGTCGGGCGATGTTCCCCTCCTTACCTTTAAGCAGACACGGCCTCGAATCAGGGCATAGGGAACTGGGCCGTAGCTCCTGGAGTCTGCGGAATTGCTAAGATTATCCCCTTCCAGCCACACGTGCCCTTTTGGAACCTAGACACACACCCACGGGATGACACGGGAAAAAACACAACGATAGAAAATGTTGAATTTGTTCCACAACGACTGCAACAGCCAGCTATACAGTAAACAACACCATTCCCTGACTTAGGTTTTAAACTTTGTTTACATGAAGGAGTGAGACACTACAGCGCTAGCACACTCCACCCACCATTAGAGAGCCCACCTCAGCTGCCTCACACCCTAACTTCCCTCATCCAACTCAACGTCACTCCCTACCGTCCCTCACCCCAACTAAACATCCCCCTTACCTTCCCTCACCCCAACTTAACGTCAACCCCTGGTCTGTCCTCCTTTAACCCCGGACGGTCATAGGAGCAAGGGGTCATGGGTAATGGGGCAGGGTCAGGGGGATTTAGTGGGACTTCAAAAGGGGCCATTAGTCTGTTGGCTGAGATCTAACCCCCTCTTACCAAGGGAGATATAGAGGGGGAGAGAGAGGGGCAAGGGCTGAAGCTTTTCAGTCAGAATCGTCCACGGGTCTCCACTAGCGAGGCCAGAGCTGCCAGTGGGGGCGGCCAATCGGAGCGAGCGCTAATCCACAGTGACACCAATTATGATTAATCTCATCACTTTACTAGAGTAATCTTGTCAAGGCCCTAATTAAGTTCCTCGTCCCCCTATATGTGAAGACAGGATCAACAACACATTCTATTGTCATAATGGGCATCACAATCCGCAACTCTATGTTTGTGTTGCCTAACTTTTTAATGGACAAAGTCTTGGGGAGAAAAGGAGAGGGAGATGAAATCAGATTCCAATTGTGCGCGTCCGTCATATCGCAATCGTCCCAACATCTAGAATCATTATGCAGTATTAACCTATACATTGTGTTGCGTTTCATATTCCATAGACAAGCCAGATGAGCTGACACTAATCGTGATGCAGTGACATATTGACCTAACATGAGGTAAACAACTCGGCCCCCGAGAACAACGACGACAGAAACGAATGTCATTAAAGGAGTCATCTGAGAAGCATATGTCAGCCTGCTGCATTCCCACCATTACCCCTCAGTAGCATGGCAACATATGGCCGCTCCCGAGCACATTTGTCATCTGCTGGACCATAAGCCCCTGCTATGCTCCAGCCTCAGCCTCCATCTTAGACTGACATTTTAGACTGACACTGCCTTTGGTCAGAAAGGTCAGGCGTGTGACATCGTCAACACGACCCTGTCGGTAGGCACGCTCATCTATGTTTTAGGAGACACAAAAGGGGCGGCTGCTTGGACACAGGTTCAGACTACTTCTGGGCTCAAGTCTCCATAGAAACACATGACAATGTCGTTATTGAAAGTGCTTTTTAGTCTAGAGGAAGGTCTAATCTGAGTCCATTACACTGCCTCAGAGTTTAGCAAACACTTCAATACTGGGTAGGATACATTAGTGGTGGTCAAAGTTTAAGGCCCATGGAGTGAAGGTTTGGGGGAACTACCTAACTAATCCAACATCTAGGTATAGGTCAACTCTATTCAGGATCTAGACTCCATTCTGTCCACTACTAACAAGGTCAATCAATTTAGATCCATCTGCTGCGGGTCAATCAAGAGTGATCAACAAATACACAGACACACAAAGCTCTGATTGATTTGGAGCATCAAACTAATTACCCTGTAGAGAACATTCCACNGAGGTTGAACAGGCTAGTAATAGGGGTTGCAACAATTTCGGCAGATCATTTTAGAAAGAAAGGGTCCAGATTGTCTAGCCCGGCTGATTTGTAGGGGTCCAGATTTTGTAGCTCTTTCAGAACATCAGCTAACTGTATTTGGGAGAAGGAGAAATGGGGGAGGCTTGGGCGAGTTGCTGAGGGGGGTGCAGGGCTGTTGACCGGGGTAGGGGTAGCCAGGTGGAAAGCATGGCCAGCCGTATAAAAATGCTTATTGAAATTCTCAATTATTGTGGATTTATCAGTGGTGACAGCGTTTCCTATTCTCAGTGCAGTGGGCAACTGGAAGGAGGTGCTCTTATTCTCCATGGACTTTGCAGTGTCCCAGAGTTTGTGTTACAGGAAGCGAATTTCTGCTTGAAAAAGCTAGCCTTGGCTTTCTTAACTGCCTGTGTATATTGGTTCCTGACTTCCCTGAAAAGTTGCATATCACAGGGGCTGTTCGATGCTAATGCAGAACACCACAGGATGTTTTTGTGCTAGTCAAGGGCAGTCAGGTCTGGAGAGAACCAAGGGCTATATCTGTTCCTGGTTCTAAATTTCTTGAATTGGGCATGCTTATTTAAGATGGTGAGGAAGGCACTTTTAAAGAATAACCAGGCATCCTCTACTGACGGGATGAGGTCAATATCCTTCCAGAATACACGGGCCAGGTCGATTAGAAAGGCCTGCTCGCTAAAGTGTTTTAGGGAACGTTTGACAGTAATGAGGGGAGGTCGTTTGACCGCAGACCCATTACGGATGCAGGCAATGAGGCAGTGATCGCCGAGATCTTGGTTGAAAACAGCAGAGGTGTATTTGAAGGGCAAGTTATTTAGGATGATATCTATGAGGGTGCCCGTGTTTTACGGCTTTGGGGTTGAGACCTAGTAGGTTCATTGATGATTTGTGTGAGGTTGAGGGCATCAAGCTTAGATTGTAGGATGGCCGGGGTGTTAAGCATGTCCCAGTTTAGGTCACCTAGCAGCATGAGCTCTGAATAGGTGTTGTAGCCCTGGAGTGGCTGATGGAACTTTTCAGCTAGCCGGAAGATGGGCCAAGCATGGGCTAGCTCCGGGCTAATTGGTGCTTGCTCTGGGACCGACGTTAGCCAATAGTCACTCGGATAGCAGCTAGCTAGCTGCAAGATCCAAGTGAAAATGTCCAGAGCTTGTGGTAGGAATCCGGGGATATGGAGAGAAAAAAATAGGTCCGGTATGCTCTGGTTTGAGTCGCGTTGTACGAACTGGCGAGAGCTTTCCGAGCTAAAGGTTAGCTGCTGTCCGCTAGCTAAATACTAACATTAGCTAGTAGCTATTGAGCTGGCTAGCTTCTGGCTAGCTTCTGTTGGGGGATTCCGGATTCGAGGTGGATAATACTTGGGGAAAAAATCTGCACCACATTGGGTGAGGCGGGTTACAGGAGAGTGTTTTGAAGTTGAGTTTTAGAAAAAAAAATATTAAAAGATATGCGAAGAAAAGATATAAAAAGATATACACACTGGACACGACAGGACGAGGACAAAAGACGTCTGACTGCTACACCATCTTGGAAGTACTTTAGATCTAGGGAAGGATACCAAAATATTTCTGCAGCATTGAAGGTCCCCAAGAACACAGTGGCCTCCATCATTCTTAAACGGAAGTAGTTTGGAACCACCAGGACTCTTCCTAGCGGTGGCTACATTTATTTCATCCAATTATAATTATTAAAGTGGCTAGAGATTTAAGTCAGTATATTGGCAGCAGCCACTCAATATTAGTGATGGCTGTTTAACAGTCTGATGGCCTTGAGATAGAAGCTGTTTTTCAGTCTCTCGGTCCCAGCTTTGATGCACCTGTACTGACCTCGCCTTCTGGATAATAGCGGGGTGAACAGGCAGTGGCTCGGGTGGTTGTTGTCCTTGCTGATCTTTTTGGCCTTCCTGTGACATCAGGTGGTGTAGGTGTCCTGAAGGGCAGGTAGTTTACCCCCGGTGATGCATTGTGCAGTCCTCACTACCCTCTGGAGAGCCTTACGGTTGTGGGCGGAGCAGTTGCCGTACCAGGCGGTGATACAACCCGACAGGACGCTCTCGATTGTGCATCTGTAGAAGTTTGTGAGTGATTTTGGTGACAAGCTGAATTTCTTCAGCCTCCTGAGGTTGAAGAGGCGCTGTTGCGCCTTCTTCACCACGCTGTCTGTGTGGGTGGACCAATTCAGTTTGTCCGTGATGTGTACTCCAAGGAACTTAAAACTTTCCACCTTCTCCACTACTGTCCCGTTGATGTGGATAGGGGGGTGCTCCCACTCCTGTTTCCTGAAGTCCACGATCATCTCCTTTGTTTTGTTGACGCTGAGTGAGAGGTTATTTTCCTGACACCACACTCCGAGGGCCCTCACCTCCTCCCTGTAGGCCGTCTCGTCGTTGTTGGTAATCAAGCCTACCACTGTAGTGTCGTCAGCAAACTTGATGATTGAGTTGGATGCGTGCTTGGCCACGCAGTCATGGGTAAACAGGGAGTACAGGAGAGGGCTGAGAACGCACCCTTGTGGGGCCCCAGTGTTGAGGATCAGCGGGGTGGAGATGTTGTTTCCTACCCTCACCACCTGGGGCCGGCCCGTCAGGAAGTCCAGGACCCAGTTGCACAGGGCTGGGTCGAGACCTATGGTCTCGAGCTTAATGACGAGCTTGGAGGGAACTATGGTGTTAAATGCTGAGCTGTAGTCGATGAACAGCATTCTTACATAAGTATTCCTCTTGTCCAGATGGGTTAGGGCAGTATGCAGTGTGATTGCGATTGCGTCGTCTGTGGACCTATTGGGACGGTAAGCAAATTGGAGTGGGTCCAGGGTGTCTGGCAGGNTCAATGGAGGAGTCGATGCTCTATTTTCTCATTATAACGCGCCAACCAAACGGAGATTTATGGATATAATACATTACTTTTTCTAACAAAAGAACCATGGATTGTCTTCGTTGGACACTTGGGAAGCCCTCAGCAGAAGTTCTTCAAAAGGTAATTGATTTGTTTTCGCTGTGAAATGTGTTATGTGTGAACCGTGATGGCTTATGAATTCATGCTAATAGAAAAATATGTGGGGTGCTATTCTCAAACAATCAAATGTGGTGCTTTCGCCGTAAAGCCTTTTTGAAATCTGACAACGCTGTGATATTGCCAAGAAGCAGAGCTTTTGATGACTATGAAACACTTGTATATTGATGCATGTTTAATAATTCAACTTTTGGATTTTGAATTTGGCGCCTTGCATTTCACCAGGTAGTGTCGGGAGTGGGGCGCTAGCGCCCTACCGCTCCCCAAGAAGTTAAAAGCAGTTCGCGCTTTCAGTTTTGCGCGAATGCTGCCATCAATCCACAGTTTCTGGTTGGGGAAGGTTTTAATAGTTGCAATGGGTACAACATCACCAATGCACTTGCTAATAAACTCGCTCACCAAATCAGCGAATACATCAATGTTGTTGTCCGACGCTATGCGGAACATATCCCAGTCCACATGCTCGAAGAAATCTTGCAGCATGGAATCAGATTGGTCAGACCAGCGTTGAACAGACCTGAGAACGGGCGTTTCCTGTTTTAGTTTCTGTTTGTAGGCTGGGAGCAACAAAATGGAGTCATGGTCAGACTTGCTGAAAGGAGGGTGGAGAATAGCCTTATATGCATCACGGAAGTTAGAATAACAATGATCCAGGATTTTACCAGCCCGGGTAGCACATTCGATATGATGGCAATTTGCATATACTCCAGAATGTCATGAAGAGTGATCAGATGAATTGCAATTAATTGCAAAGTCCCTCTTTTCCATGCAAATGAACAGAATCCCCCAAAATTATATTTCCACTGCATTTCAGCCCTGCCACAATAGGACCAGCTGACATCATGTCAGTGATTCTCTCGTTAACACAGTTGTGAGTGTTGACGAGGACAAGGCTGGAGATCACTCTGTCATGCTGATTGAGTTCGAATAACAGACTGGAAGCTTCAAAATGAGCGTGGTGCTTGGAATCATTGTTCTTCCTCTTTCAACCATGGTTACCTGCAAGGAAACACGTGCCGTCATCATTGCTTTGCACAAAAAGGGCTTCACAGGCAAGGATATTGCTGCCAGTAAGGATATTGCACCTAAATCAACCATTTATCGGATCATCAAGAACTTCAAGGAGAGCGGTTCAATTGTTGTGAAGAAGGCTTCAGGGCGCCCAAGAAAGTCCAGCAAGCGCTAGGACCGTCTCCTAAAGTTGATTCAGCTGCGGGATTGTGGGACCACCAGTACAGAGCTTGCTCAGGAATGGCAGCAGGCAGGTGTGAGTGCATCTGCACTCACAGTGAGGCGAAGACTTTTGGAGGATGGCCTGGTGTCAAGAAGGGCAGCAAAGAAGCCACTTCTCTCCAGGAAAAACATCAGGGACAGACTGATAATCTGCAAAAGGTACAGGGATTGGACTGCTAAGGACTGGGGTAAAGTTATTTTCTCTGATGAATCCCCTTTCCGATTGTTTGAGGCATCCGGAAAAAAGCTTGCCCGGAGAGGACAAGGTGAGCGCTACCATCAGTCCTGTGTCATGCCAACAGTAAAGCGTCCTGAGACCATTCATGTGTGGGGTTGCTTCTCAGCCAAGGGAGTGGGCTCACTCACAATTTTGCTTAAGAACACAGCCATGAATAAAGAATGGTACAAACACATCCTCCGAGAGCAACTTCTCCCAACCATCCAGGAACAGTTTGGTGACGAACAATGCCTTTTCCAGCATGATGGAGCACCTTGCCATAAGGCAAAAGTGATAACTAAGTGGCTCGGGGAACAAAACATTGATATTTTGGCCAGGAAACTCCCCAGACCTTAATCCCATTGAGAACTTGTGGTAAATCCTCAAGAGGCGGGTGGACAAACAAAACCCCACAAATTCTGACAAACTCCAAGCATTGATTATGCAAGAATGGGCTACCATCAGTCAGGATGTGGCACAGAAGTTAATTGACAGCATGCCAGGGCGGATTGCAGAGGTCTTGAAAAAGAAGGGTCAACACTCCAAATATTGACTCTTTGCATCAACTTGTAATTGTCAATTAAAGCCTTTGACACTTATGAAATGCAAACTTTGTGGAAATTAATATTTGTGTCATTCTCAAAACTTTTGGCCACGACTGTAATGTACCAAAATGTGGATAAAGTTCAGGAAAAATATTTTCCTAATGCCCTGTATATCCTATCAATATTTTTTTGCGTTAGTTGGCTGCACATGGACCAGAACGGCAGTATTTTTCCTTCAGTTTGTTCTCAATCTTTTTAAATAGGAAGACAATTCGGTTTCAGCACTTATTTCCTTGACTAAACTAATTTTCTCATGGCTCCCTTGTCCCTCTGCAGCAGACAAACTGTGAGCAATAGGTTTGGAACATCGGATCGCAATAGAAATCACAGTACTGAAAAACAATACACATCGTATCGGCACCTAAGTATTGTGTTATCTTATCGTGAGGTCTCTGGCAATTGCCAGCCCTACTATATGGCCACAGCGGGCCCAGATTCAGAGGCTGATGTCATAGAGGCAGAAAGCAAAATCTATTTAAGCGGGACAAAATGAGTCTACATGTAGGCTACTTGTGCATTTGGAATGTTCATGTTTGTTTCCATTTTGAAAATGTTCCTTCTTGTTTATGCCCAATGAACACACCCCAGGATTAAACATCAGTGCATTTGTTAGTCAACAAGTGTGTATAGATGTTCAATTGCCAGCTCACCAGGGGAGCATACGGCAGCAACACATTCAATCCATTAAAGGAAAGTCATGTAGCGGTTTTAATTCCACTGTAGAGTTACAGCTAAAAGATCTCCCTAGTACAATAACAGGTTGTACTGTTATCCAATATGTCTGTTTCAGTCATGGGAACATTTCATTTTGCAGAAAACCTGAATGTGGACAATAGCAAGCAATTTTGTAATAGCACTTACATAATGTGTGTTTTTCCAAAACAAACATGCACACGTAAAAAGATTTGAAATAAAACATACTGTGCTGTCCCTGTTTATTTTCAGTCATGTCAACAGTGAACAATGTAATAACACTTAGAATGGCAAAGTTTCTCTGTCGGCTCCAAACTAGTGGATGGAATCTTTTTGACAGACCTTGATCACCACGAGGAGTAGTACTGTTCCACAGCAGAGGTGTATCAGATATGGTTGTGTATCAGATAACATGGTCATCATTTAACACAATGAGAGAGGGCAGCTAGTCCCAGCAGTTAACAGTAGTTTCATAGAAAAATAGAAGACTTAAAGTTAACATTACACATCTGATGCACCAAGGCTGAGTTTAGAACGGCAGCCCAATTCAGATATTTTGTCTACCAATTGATCTTTTGACCAATCACACCTGATTTTTTTTTCAGAGCTGATATGATTGATCAAAAGACCAATTAGTAAAACATTTAAATAGATCAGAATTGGGCTGCCTGTCTAAACACAGCCCAAGAGCCTAGTCCTGCTGTCCTCAACAACACATGTACACAAACACATCTAGGGCTAGACAGAACAAGAAGGATTCTTACCACTATAGCATCTACACAGCTTATTGATAACAAAGCAGCTGATTATGTTGTTATAGGCTAGTGCCATTCGGTTAGATTCCACAAACACTATTGATTCCAAATCCCATTATGATATCATCCCTGCAGGTTCCATCTGAACCTAGCCATGTCAGATACACAGCACTAGTCCCATAGGTTTACTGTACAGAGTCTTCTTCAGTGAGGTGGTAAACCACTTGGATACAATCAGATGAATAGGCAGGTGGACAGACCGGTCTTAGCAGTAGATGTAGCCTCAGACAGGTGGAATGCTAGAGGCTTCTCAAAAGCCTACTTCTTTCCCAGTGATAGACTGAAACGGAAGCAGAGAGGGGGAAGCCCGTGTTAATGATACATACTATTCCTTATAGTCCTTTTCAAAAAAAGAGGATTCACAATAAGGCAATCATAAGCAGAAAACATAACAGCAATAAAAAAAATAGGAAGATTTGGATAAAATGTTATTTAAAAGTGCTTGGATGACAAAATGGTGACGTGAGATTTAGTAATGAGTGAGGGGGAAAACACTTTTCCGCATTTCTTCAAGGCTTTTACAAGACACTGACTTCCGTGATGTCATCAACACATGATGGACAGAGGGTTGCAGACATGCTCCTGAATATAGCTCATTACGTTTGTCTTGCCATTATTGTCAACTGTATAATATAACATGTATAGGAGTTATGAATGACAGGCGTTTGGCACCAGGCTGTGTCTCCGTTTCTGTGAACAGTTATACATGGACACTGAAGATCCTTGGCAGCATTAAGATAAGAGGAGAAATTTTTCAGAGACAGTCTGACCAGAGTCATTCCCATTCCAGTGACCAGGCAAAGCAGTGAGATGGAGAGCAAAGACCAGGGTCGTGTTCAATTAGCGCACACTAGCGTTTCTTGTTGGATAGTCCTTCCCTGTTTTCATCCTGTCGTCTTCCATTTCATGCCTAATGAACACCCCCTGGTGGTCAAAGCAGTGGAAATGACAACATGCACACCGGAGGGAATGTGAGAAGAGCAGTCATAATTGTCATGGTTTTGCTAAAAATCCTGTTCTTGTTGAGCTAGTATGGAGCTGCTTCACAAAAACAACTCCAGAGCATCTTTTCCCACAGGTAAATGTGATAGAGAAGGAATGTATTTTCCCCCAATATTGCCATTGATTTTCCCCAGAACCTGTAATGCACTACACAGTGTGCAAAACTGTGGATGTTAACACTCATGTCAGAGTTAACCTTGCTTGAGGCAACTACAACAAACCATCTGGGTAGTGTTGAGCCATGCAAGAAAGGACAGAGACAGACTAGGACATGATGTTGCGAAAGTGAAGCTAAGAGAAACATACTTGTTAAAAGAGTCGTCTTGAAGGTTGAGGACCAGGTTGTCGGCGGAAAGGTACACCTTGTTCTGGGACGTTGCCACCTGAGACAACATAACAGACAAAACACCCAGTTGAAAACACAGCATCACAGAGCTAGTCTTGTAGCAGCTCGTATTATAAGGGTAAACAGCCCTCTTTCAGCCCTATTGGCTCAGAAAATAAATCGAAGATACCGATATAACCAGCTAACTGCACTGTGGGTTACCATAGCAATGAGAATCAAACAGCCACAACAATAACAGTCGGCTAAAATGAATGACCCCATTCTGACTGGAACAATAAGATCAAAGGTGGAGTAACGATTTCCTCCTAAATGAATTAATAAAGTAGTTATGAGGACATAACTCCATTGATATCCAATTCCTTTATACAGGAACAAGGACATGATTAGAACTCACCGTCTTAGCAATGGCCTGGGCAGCTCGGATTCGTCGAAGCTTCAGGTATCCAGGATTCTTTGTCACTGCTTGCCCCAACTACAGCACAAACACATACAAGCCATAATGAAGGAATACTTAATGAAATACACATAACATGTCAGAAGTATTACAATGTAAATTTACTTTTAATCCGTCTGCCTGTATATTTCAAGACATGGCATATGAAGGTGCAGTGAGATACCCGATGGATTGGACGATACTTTTCTCGTCAATCAACTTGGGAAAACATGTATACTTAACTGGAAATCAACCAATCCTCCATCGTTAACACAACAGAAAGGTCACATGCTTTATTATCTAAATGTTGAGAGTTTGTAGGGCGACAGACAGAAACAAAATGGTGCAGTCTGAGGTCATGTGGCGGATAGTGATGCAGGCA
>QNTS01006009.1:12988-46165 GCA_003317085.1 Hucho hucho
AAAAAAAAAGGAATTCATATAACACGTTAAGAATCAATATAAAAACTATTGTAGACTAGAATAATCAGATTTTGAAGTCATGTGAGGAGGAGGGTGCAGATTGTCTAGAGGTTATGGTGAAGTTAATGTGTTACCATCTTGGCAGCCTCTGCCTCTCCCTCCGCCTGAATAATCTTGTGTCTCTGGTCCTGTTTGGCTTTCTCCACGTAGAACTGTGCTCTCTGGGCCTCCTGTTGGGCTGTAAAGACACAGAAGCTTTGTTTAAACTCAAAGCATGTTCTCACACACATGTTAGAGTACTGAGAACCCCCCCACACATATGCAGACAACCTAACACATGCAAGTATGCAAGTACGCATCCACAGACAGCCATATACACCCCCCGCACACACAATGGTACATACCAACTTGTTTGGCCTCCACGGCAGCAGTGTACTCTCTGCTGAAGCTCAGCTCTGTGATGGCCACATCGTCTAGGATGATGTTGAAGTCTTTGGCTCTCTCAAACAGCTCCCGGCGAATCAACAAGGACACCTAAAGTAGACCCAGGAACACAGCACAGACTTATAAAACACCTTCAGGGAAAAGGCTAAACATATATTAGATTGACACGTGAACTTCTCCATATGTACATTTCTTAAGTAGAGACCGGCAAAGTACACAACCTTGGTCCCATATAATCCATCACTTCTGTGTGGCAGTACCTGTGCTCTCTGAGATGAGCTGTAGGCTACCCGTGTGGCAGTACCTGTGCCGTACCTGTGCTCTTTGAGATTAACTGTAGGCTACCTGTGTGGCAGTACCTGTGTGTGAGTCGTGTGCCGTACCTGTGCTCTCTGAGATGAGCTGTAGGCTGCCAGTGTGTGCGTCGCTGTGCCGTACCTGTGCTCTGAGTAATGAGCTGTAGGCTACCCGTGTGTGAGTCGCTGTGCCGTACCTGTGCTCTCTGAGTAATGAGCTGTGAGGCATTGAACTTGGCCACCACGCTCTTTAGCACCTCGTTGACGATGGAGGGCAGTACTCTCTCGTCATAGTCTTTCCCCAGCTGCTGGTACATGGCAGGCAGGTTGGCGGCCACGGGACGAGACAGCACACGCAGCCCAATGTTTATCATCTGCAGATCTACACAAGGGAAACAGTCAGGGAAACAGAGACAGGGAAACAGAGACAGGAGTCACAGGGCTGTATCACAACCGGACGTGATTGGGAGTACAATAGGCCCAGCGTCGTCCGGGTTTGGCCGGTGTAGGCCGTCATTGTAAATAAGAATTTGTTCTTAACGGACATGCCTAGTTAAATAAAAGGTTTAAAAAAAAAAGACATCACATCTTTACTGATCTGCTGGACATAATGTATTGGTCTACATGTGTCCATCCCTCCATTTCTGCCATCATGTACCTTTACTTCCAGTTAGTGAAGCGATCTTCCTGGGCCTGGCTCTGATGTCATAGATGATTGGGTACTGGATCCACGGTAACCTGAAGAACAACAAAAACTGTTCAGTCACAATATGGTCATGTGAATTCAGTTTTGCTTCAAGTTGGAGCCTCCCGAACATGACGACCCTGGCTTTATGATAAACCCTGAGACAGAGTCCGACAGTGTACCTGAAGTGCAGTCCCTCAGCCAGCACTGTGTCCATCTGCATCCCCCCAATTCTGTTGAAGATGATCGCTCTCTGACCTCCATCCACTGGGAACAAACCATTTCACACAACATTAGAGGGGGTGCACTCACGACTGTGATAGTGTTACCCATTCCACTACCAGAGGTTAAGCCTACCTGTGAATGTAGCCTCTTTGACGCCATATGCCAGAGCTCCAGCACCAATGAGCAGCTTGAGACCTATCCCTGCTCCCTTGCCCCCCGCACCAGACATACGACCGGCCAGGTCCCGCAAATGTGTCAGGAAGCGCTGGGAAGACAGAACAAGGACTTCATGTCAGGTATCTGACAGAGACCCTTTCTCCACAAATTACTACATGGCTTCCTCTACAGTTGTTAACTTACTAGGCCAGTAATACATTGAGCGATTTGGAGGGCTTCTTGTGATGGTCCAGCTATTTAACACCACTCCCCCATCTGGTGGTCTTGAGGGGTACTTGTGTCCAGAACAATGCCTGCCATTCATATTCACCTCGAATATTCTTGACCATTTATAACAGAACTGGATTGTGCAGGTCAATGAGTAATGAATGTGCATGTAAACTAGTCACGTTTACGTTTAAGCAGCACAAAAATCCATGTATTCCACGTAGAAACGGGTAGGCAAATTACCTGCATGTGTGATGACATTGAATGAATGACTTGGAATAGGTTTTTGTTTTGCTAACTAGTTATATTTTGGTAACTGCCTGTTAGGCTCGTCTGTTATTCCAAATACCAATATTTGCCCATACTTCAGAAAGAAGCTAGCTATGTTTAACTAGCTAGCAAATATTATCAAAAGACATTTAAGTTAGCTAGCTAGTTAGCATGTGATGCAACGTGAGAACTGGCCTGTTTCTAGCTGGTTAGATAACTGCTAAATTGGCATTGGCAAACCTTAGTTTCCATTATGGAATTAAAAAACATACTTGCTATATTTGATAGCTAGTTGTCAACCATTGCAGCGAGGATATGAGTCTTAACTACCCGCGTAGTTAACCAGTTAACCATAACTAGCTAGTTATTAGCTAACCTGTGCTAGCTATCTCCGCTCAAGCATAGCCTGTAAGTCATAATATATAACACACGTGTCTGAAATAGAAACAGCGTTTACAAGCTGACACAATTACAAGTATTTCTTGCCTATGTCAATAGTATGTATGGTTGGTAGGTAAATACTCACGTTGGGATCTTTATTCGCCATGCTTGCAGTGCAGTCAATATCCAAGGTCGTCACAGACAACTTTACTCATTCAGGTGAAAGGCTTTCTGGGACTTGAAGTTCACTGCAGCTAAAATTACATATCTGCCCTGTGGTTGGCTAGGCTAGTCTGTATTTTAGGAAACCGGCTTGCATTCAATGGAGTACTATCAAATTTAACTGCCCACGGGTTTATTGAAGTGTTGAGTGGCTTTGTCAAAATATGCATGAATGTTTAGTTCTAATTTGCATACACTAGCCAAGTTTGGGATCCTAGGAGACAAAATATCTTGCCTGAACCACTCATTCTGTCGCAGTTAAACTTCATCAAATACAAAAAAAATAATGTAGTGGACATATTTTAATCCATAATTCGTGTAGTAATAAACAGTCTATTTTTACAAGATTAGTAACAGCTAAAAAAAAATCCAAACAATGAGAATATCAGCAACCACAACATCAGCTGGAAGCAAACATCAAAAACACAAGGTGACAATGGAGCAGTGTACATCGCAGGGTGACTGGAATGACAAGGAAAAAAATTAATGTACAAATAAAATAATTTACATGGTTTCTTGCCATGAGCATCATCTTTGCCCATATATATTTACATACAAAAAGTCTTGTCTGCCAAGAAACCAGTGTTGATCTTGATGACTTGGTTGGATGTTGGTTTCTTCCTGCATTGTTCACTTTAGTGCTGCCGTCACCCGTCACTGTAAAGAGAAATGCACTCTGTCGAACGTGGCTTCCAGTGACCATTGGATAACAACAATCAGTTGTGTATGCATGGTCCTGTTTTTTTCCCCCCTCACTTCAAGGATTAATAGAAAATAAAAAAGTAAGGTGTTCGTTCTTCAGACATAGAAAAGTCGTACTCTGGAGGTGCTGACGTGAAGATCGTCATCAAAGAACTTGGTCTCTATAACAACATTTCCACTGTAAGGGAGAGAAACGAAGAAGCATTACAATTCAGCAAACGCTAACCTCTAGCTGCAAAATACGAGACAAAGCCGCCCCATAACAAGGACATTGCAGTTTACAGGAAGTTTGGTGTAGAATAGATAAAGTATGAAGGAATATTTGGCTGTAGCCTCATTACTTATTCAAGATGCAGCCTAGTGAGTGATTGTTTGTAGGTAATATAGAACTATTGTACAACCCAAATGTAGGACAATGACCAAAAGACCCAACAACACATGCAGATAAATGCAAAAAGGCTGAAATAGTTGATCAAAAATATATATTAACTCTTACGTTAAAACATTTGCGGGCATCATCTGCGACTCTGGAGCCGCCTCTATCAAAGACTGCCATGTGTTTGTGGAGTTGGGAATCACAAAGCCAAACTCAAAGAACCATTCTGCAGGTAGAGGAGAGAGGCATCCAAAATACATTCAATGAGTGTTTATTCACTATGCACGGATATTGTATTCTTTGGTAGATACAGGCAGAAAGGAAGAGGCGAAGCGAGAGGGATAACTGAGCCCAAAATCTGTCTTCTCCAGGAGGTGGGTGGCATTTAAAAAATGTTTTTGCTCACCAAGCGAGGAGTTTTTGATTGGAGGTCAATGAGTGTCAAATTTGGTTAACAAAAAATTTAATGGCTTATTTGCTATGCGTGGCTCATTAGACCGAATATACGTTTCGTAATGATTAGGTTGTTACGAGTGTACTAATAAAAAGGAAGAACACATGAAATCCCGGCAACTTCGAAAAAATAAAAAAACACATCTGAGGTATGCCTGGACGACACTAGTTACCACAGCCACAAAGTCCTGAACCCTGCCTATTTCTAAAATGTGATTTTAAACCTAACATTACTCACACTGCTAACCTTATACCTAACACTAATCTTAAATAATATTTTACGATATAGCCAATATATAGCCAATTTTGACTTTGTAGCTGTGGTAACCGTTGTGCCTGTTGTTCACATGCGTATCTCATTGGCTAGAACGGTCCAACCGGCTCTTGCCTCCTCCAGACTGCCTTCCATTTTTGAAGACCTTGGTGTCGTATCCCTCCAAAAGAGTTCCAGATACTTCTAGAATCTATGCCAAGGAGCATTGAAACTGTTCTGGTGGCTCGTGGTGGTCCAATGCCCTATTAAAGACACTATGTTGGTGTTTCCTTTATTTGGGCTGTTACCTGTATATAAAAAGCATGATTATTGAAACAGATAAGAGACACTAGTACCTTCTAAGCACTGGCCTTTGAAGAAAACCTTCTGCTCAAGGCGGAACTTTTCCAGTTTTTCTGATGAAGAGAAATTTAGCTCTCTGGACACAGCTTTACACTTGAGAATTTTCTTGGGGACTCGAGCTGCAAGGAAATAAAAACGGACGGTCAAACTACTAATTAGGAGAGAAGAAATGCAGTCACAACACAAACAACATCCTGGGGCCTGATTTATAAACCGTGCGTACATACAAAATATACTCAAATGTGCGTGTGCCAGTTCACGCTAAAGTTGGCATTTATAAAAAATGTATTTAATGTGAGAATGTGCTCACATCCCTGCTAACTTTTGACCATGCGTGAGCACATCTGCTTGTGATTGAAATATTGTATTGCAAGCTGGCAAGTAAGAAATGTGTGCAAATCGGGGATATGCATATTCATAAAAAATAAAAACAGTAAAAAAGAAAAAAGAATGCAGCCATTTACCATTACTGAGAGGATCCATTTTTCTTTTAGAATCTAAAATAATTAGAAATAGGAATCTTTTTCCTATATATTTTATAACCATTGCAGAATATATTCATTACCTTTTCTGGCCTTGATTGGGTTTATATTCCTGAAGGAGCCAAACAACAAATTACCATGCGAATCTCTCATTTAATTGGACCTAGTAGCCTAGTAAATAGATAGGTTATATGTATTTAAAGTTTTGCAATATCATAGGCAGCGTGGTTTATAATACCGTTATGCAGTCGATTGTAACAGGTGAACCGTTGATCTTTTACATTGATTTAGGCCTTAGTAAGCAACTGTAAGTAAGTTACTGGAATTGCATTTTTTTGGTAGCCTGCCTTAGACAATGTTTCACAATTTGCAGGCAGTCCATATTTAGGTTGGGGAAAAGTCAATGCAAAACATTGTTGAATTCAAATGTTCTACAGACATGTCCACAACAATTTGGCTTTTTTTTTTATCTTTCAGAAACTGACAGCCCTTTTCCAGATACAGCATAAATTACTACAAAAGATTAAAACATCCTGCCAACACAGTAAATAGACCGGTAGCTTTATGTAAAATATTTGACAGTTTGGGTAAACTTAGGCTACAGTATTGCTGTGTGATAGGTGGTGACATCAATGCCCATTTAAGCTCATAGCCTATACCAAGGCAGGACATAGAAACCCAATAATCTACTGATAAACTAAATATTGAACGACTTTTGCATGCCGTGGCCTAATGCCAATAGTTCCAAACTATACCTCAAATAAAAAGGTGTTATTGTCACCACAAAAGGTGAATGGAGAGCGTTTTTCAGGTGGAGCACTAATGCTCGTTTACACACGCAGTTTTATGACAGGTCTGATTTATAAGGAAAAACATGCTTATGTATGGCGTGCGCCAAGTTTATAAATCTCTCTATTTTTGTACATGCGCACTTTTCATAAATGGTGAATGAAGAAATTATAGATTTATAAATTAGGCCCCTAATGTTTACCTAGAGCTAGGCTACTTTCTCACAAAATACATGTTCCCTTTTCTATTGATTCTAATATACACAACATTGAACATGGCACAACATGATATAACTATGTTTAGAGGTAAATTGCTAATGATCATTTTGGGCATTTTGACATTGGTTAGGGGTTCAAGCTCGTAAGGAAAAACTGTCTGACTGCTGGGATGGTTGGAACAGAGTGGTCATCTTGGTAGTGGTTGGAATATATGGCCTAATAATCCATGTTTACACCAGGAGGGAAGGAAGATGACAGTAAACCAGCCAGTACCTTCATGTTCGACCCCAGGAAGAGACAGATCCTCCGTTCCCTGCCACAGCACCTTCCCAGTCTCAGCATCGCGTAGGTTCATCCAATTTCTGGCAGAGGGAGTCGAGGAACACTACGGACACAACCATGTACTTCCAGCAGGCAACAGTAGCCTTGTCTAGGTTCTGGTTTCTGGTCTGTACTGTTTGTGTCTGCAACTCGTGGCAAACCTTAGAATTTTCCCTCAGAGCCAGGGATCAATTAAGTAAAGCCAGTATTCCTCAAGGTGGCACCCAGCATAACAGGAAACCCATCAAGTTACGATAGTTTGGTGGAAGCCAACTGACAGACAATTCAAACAGTAGCCAAGCCCAATCAAAAGGAGGTAAATACACAACAATGTAGAACCTTTGATCTCTCGGAACCAACAGGTAATCCAGAAGTAGGCAACAGATGTTCAACTCAGTCTCTCAGGGAAAAAAAGAAGCTAACCACAGGTCTTCACAGGTCTTCTTGATAATGCAACTAGTTGGCACGAGTTAAAGCCCAAAAAGAAAACTGTCTAGGTCTATTTTTATACTTCCAAAACTCTTAAGAGAGCCGACGTTTGTGGCTCTAGTTATTTACACCAGCTCTCACACAATGTTCTTTTATTGGAGTGGCCAATAAAGCCGCCCATGATTATGTAGCTACTACTAGCTAACCTCTTCTAATAGGTCAAGTGGTGCAAGCCGAGGCAAGTGGGTCACGTAACAGTTCTCCAGCTGGTGCTAACAGAACAAAGAGTTTCTGACTCGGCTCTGGAAGCCAACCTGTAGATGTGGCTCGTGTGTCAACTAGAGGGTACTCCATGTCAGAAGCACCTGAACCCCTGTCTCAAGGCCATCTATGCTACCTCCCCAACAGGGTGTCAGCACCAGCCTGCACAGCGCCAGCCCTCCTCAGGACACAATGCCATTCAGTAGACATGACTATTTCATGACTAAAGGCTTCACACATGACTATTTCATGACTAAGGGCTTCAAACATGATTATTTCATGTCTAAGGGCTTCAAACAGCGAAACAGAATTAAATCGTAGGAGCAAAGTGTCTGTCAAGCCATTCTGCACATGGGATCAATTCTTTCAAACTAATAATAAGAGTCTGAATATAGAATGACCAAACTTCAAAACAGCAGGCAGGTAAATAACAGATGTCAAGTGAAAACAGAAACATGACGCAACCAACTACAACACTGAGCTCAGCTAGCTAGCTGGACTGTCTTAGCGAGATGAAACGTGTGGTGCTTTGAATCATTTAATCCTTTCAAAATCTGACAGACTGTATCCCAGCAACCTTGGGTCAGCTCAGTCACCTCCCAGCAGCTTCCCACATCCTCCTAGACTGATACTCAAGTCTACAGTATGTGGCTCTGTCATCTCAATAGAAAACTTCCTCAGAAAACATAGGCCTACTACCTCAGGTTTACTAGCCTCGCAAGCCACCCTGATCTCGCAAGCTTAAACGAATGGTTTGCTGCGGTAATCAGTCTGGTATACATGAGGCTACAGTTTTACCCCTTCATTCAAGCTCTGTACATGACTGGGATGCTTTGTGTGAAGCGGGTTTGTTAGGTAATATTTTGGCTGTGGACTTTGTGCCGTCTGTCTCCTACCTCCTACATAATTTAATTGATTTGAACACAGTTGTCAGTCCCACTGGACAATGACTGGGGGGACAAAGCAGCTTAGCAGCGTCTACCCATCTAACATTTTATGAATGGATTAGAATACTCTCTGTCCTGCTGCTTCAATGTGAATTATATACATATTAAGCTCATTAACTGGCTGCAGAGAACAATTCAGGAAAATGTTTCCAGTATATTCTAAGGTCATAGACTAGGGCCTAGACAACACAAAGTTCTTCATAATGGGCCCGGATAGAGATGTCAGCTCAACGCAGTTCTATTAGGCCCGGTGGGGAAACAGGTGACAGATGTCTCCAGGATCACACCTACTGAGATCCCTGGCGCTAAGCAGAGAAGATCCGCAGGGGGGGATAGACCCTTGTTCCCCAACATACTCAAACAGGCTTTTAATTAGCCCCTAGGGGAATGCTAGCCTCACTTAAGCCCCATCCATTTTTGAAGAGTAGCTTTAGAAAAAGATCCATGTAGACTTTTTTCCCCTTCTTCTCAACATCAAATCTGTTCTGGGTAATAATTAAGTACCTTACTGTGATTGTTTTTCAATGAAAATGGTAAAAAAATTAACAAAAGTAGCTTCTTAGCAAAAAAAACTTTCTTAAACAACATTTTTGCTAGGACTGTCCGGGAGTGGCCTGAGTGAGGGGCATAAATTGGAGGAGCCTAATGTGAGGGATATGTAACCTGAAAACTAGCTATTAATGGAGGGCAAACTCTCTTTGTTATGGTCTATTAACCAAATGAATCCAAGGTCATACTGTCTATAATACTGTAACAAGCTCACATAGTTGCTGTCAAACGCTACACAGTTGTCACTGACTAGTTGGATATTGATTTCCCACAGAGCAAACAATTTCTGTATTTACACCATTCAGAAATGCATTTTTATCTGTTTTTTTGCTTTGGCAGATATTTTTGTTGTTGAGATTTGTCAATAAAACTCATGAATGCAACTGTTTATGTCAAATTGTTTTGTGCTCTACTTGGTTCTACTGTGGTTGTCCTGAAAAGAACATGGTAAAACACTTCATTGTGAGACTAAATATAAAGGCTGGACATGCAGATAAAGTAGAAAAGTCAGAAATGAAAAGCCCGATTTTTCGCTGGCGTCCCGGGACTGATAGTGTTAACTTGCATCACCTGGTGATGTAGGCAGGTGGTCCACCCATGCAAACAAGCTGCCATTTTCAGACAGATCTTACACTATCACAGAGTATTATTCCCACCTCATAGTGGAAATATATATTAAAACAGGAAAATCACATGACTGCACATGCAATAAACACGAGACATACAAGTGATGATGTATGCAATATTGCATAAACTGTCAAATGAAACCATTGCAAATGAATACATCTAAAACAATGTTCTTAGCATACATCTTCAGAAATGCAATTGAGACAGTTTTACTTTCCAAAAGCTCAAATATCCTACCACTAGACCAACTCAGACCAAATATCCTACCACTAGACCAACTCAGACCAAATATCCTACCACTAGACCAACTCAGACCAAATATCCTACCACTAGACCAACTCAGACCAAATATCCTACCACTAGACCAACTCAGAGTTTCACTGTGAGGTCAGCCAGTCATTGTGTTCACACAGTTCTGTGAATCAGTTGGTTACAGGGACAGATTAAAATGCAAGTCAGGTCCACTCAGGGGAAGCAGAAGCTGGCTGCAGTGCACACTGCATTCTCCTCTGAGGCCAGCCGTTGCCTTTCCTTAGGGACATAACAGATGCGATGTTGAAGCACAGTGCTCCTGTACAAGCCAGGAAGCCCAATGCAGCAGCAGCATCATACATAAGTCAGTCATGTAGCCCATAGCTTTTTAGTCTGAGATGTACATTTGTCTAACTGAACTGCCGAGGTTTTTTTTCCATACAATAAACTACTGTAGTGCGGCTTAATAAAATACGGTGGTGTTCTATGGAAAGGCACGATCCTCAGCACGACTTGGGTAATCGGCTATAGCCTAGGCCTATGGCACAAAGTATCAAATAATCTGATTAGGGAATAGAACACAAATCACACTTTCATAATTTCAGGTTATACCTACATTCATTACAGAACGTGAATATTATGCTAGACTTAGTACAGTTTCTAACTGAAAGCAATTATGATATTCTCGTCGTCACAGTCGGCAAACAAGCAAATTGGTGCTGAAGCTGAGTTGTAGCACGTCTTGTGCCTTTGAATTCTCCCTGCTGTGATACAACTTCTAGTGCTTTCTATAAATATCCTCATTGCATAAGACAATGACCTATAGGTCAAAAACCTGGTCATGCTGGGGAAGACTTCCTAACCTCCTTAACCCGATAATCACCACACGGCACACAAAGTGACACACAGAAAACTCTGATCAGCACACATCAAATAAATACACCACTTCTAGATTAATTTGATGGAAAAACCTTGAGAAATCTGTGGGAATGTAGCCTGTTTCTTGATGATGTTGTAATCACGATTAATCTGATGCTCGTTACGTACATTTTTAAGGGAGGGGGGAAGGAAGGAGTTTTTGGTTTAAGTTCAAAGATGGACAATTCCTCAGAGTACAGATTGATTGCCTGGTCTCAGGAGGATCAGCGTAAACTTGAAACAGGTTGACTATCCTCTGTATTTTATTTTTTTTAAATAAAAAAATGTAACCTTCATTTAACTAGGCAAGTCAGTTAAGAACAAATTCATATTTACAATGACGGCCTACCCCGGCCAACGCTGGTCCAATTGTGCACAACCTTATGGGACTCCCAATCACAGCCTGGATTCGAACCAGAGACTGTAGTGATGCCTCTTGCACTGACATGCAGTGCCTTAGACCGCTGCGCTACTCAGGATTCTCTTGCAATCCACAACAAAACAAGAATTCAAAGGCTAACCTCTTTGCAGAGGTCCTAAAAATCAGTTACACAATAGAGCCCCATAAAACCTAGCATTAAAACACAGAAATGGTTCCTACGTTTTTAAACCACACATTTTAGAACCCCTTCAAACAAGGTCTGTGTTTCATGTAGGCTTTCCCTGGCATGACGTTTTGATAACCATGTAAATCGCTCTAGGACAAGGTTACTTTTATCAATATAGTCAGCTGCATTTACTTTGAAATTTGAAAATGCTAATTACCATCAAAGTAGACTATAAATTCCTGCAAGCCATCTCTAGCGGACACCTTTGCTGTCAGCTAGCTAGCTACCTTGATGCAATTTTTTATTTTATTTACTGTTCTATATTTTATTTAAATAATATTTGTTGGCTTATTTATGCATTTGGTCTTGTGTCTTCTACACAATACTATCCTAGTAGCAGTCAGATATTTACATTATGCCATGAAAGCTAGGCTATATATTATTTTTGCCAAGACACTAGCTAGCTAACTTACCCAGGTGATATTAGCAACATACCCTTATTTGACCAGACCCTCTTCTCCTTCAGCTGGTGGTCTACATTTAATCCCTTATCATTTCTGCCAACTATATGAACGAGTTGAAACCTATTTCAATTAATGGTGTCAGAATGCACTGCTGTATTAAAGCGATTCAGAACTAATTTAACAGGTCATGAATGAATAAGCATATTTATTTGACAAGAATGCACCTAGTCACCCATCAATCACGTCAAACACCTTAACTCCAATAATTACATTGTTTTAAAGAAATCTAAATAGTAAACAATGCATACATAAAATAAACATCTGACTTGCAGTAAAGCTTAAATGATTTATCTGAGAGCGCAGTTTCTTCTGCTTTTCCATTATAGGAATTAGACCAGCACAAATAAAGAAAAATGTAAAATTGTGATTTTTGGTGGGTGAGTTACAAATGGAGAAATAACTGGATGTTGAAGGTAGGCTTAATACACACAGAACCTATATATATATATATATATAGCAGATACTGTAAATTGCTCTGGATAAGAGTATGAGTGCATACTTTTTGCACTGGTCCCCCGTGGGAATAGAACCCACAACCTTGGCATTGCAAGCACCATGCTCTTCCAACTGAGCCAAACGGGACTTTGTCAATCCCATGTTTTATGAGCTGAAATAAAATATCCACAAAATGTTCCATACACACAAAAAGCTAATTTCTCTCAAGTTTTGTGCACAAACTTATTTACATCCGTATTAGTGAGTGTTTCTCCTTTGCCAATACCATCCATCCACCTGACAGGTGTGGCATATCAAGAAGCTGATGAAACAGCATGATCATTACACAGGTGTACCTTGTGCTGGGGACAATAACACAACACCACAGATGTCTCAAGTTGAGGGAGCATGCAATTGGCATGTTGACTGCAGGAACGTCCACCAGAGCCAGATAATTTTATGTTTATTTCTCTACCATGAGCCACCTCCAACGTATGGCGCTGTGTGGGTGAGCGGTTTGCTGATGTCAGCATTGTGAACAGAGTGCCCCATGGTGGCAGTGGGGTTACGGTATGGGCAGGCATAAGATACGGACAACGAACACAATTGCATTTCATCGACGGCAATTTGAATGCACAGAAATACTGTGACGAGATCCTGAGGCCCATTTCCTTTAAGGTATCTGTGAACAACAGTTGCATATCTGTATTGAGTCATGTAAAATCCATAGAGTAGGGCCTAGTGAATTTATTTCAATTGACTGATTAGCCTAGTTAAATTAAATTTGACAATCAGTTAAGAACAAATTCTTATTTACAATGACGGCCTACCAAGAGGCCTCCTGTGGGGACGAGGGCTGGGATTAAAAAAAATTACAATACACTCACACATCACGACAAGAGACACCACATAAAGATAACAAAATAGCATGGCAGCAACACATGACAACACAACATGGCAGCAACACATGACAACAACATGGTAGCAACACATGAACTGTAACTCAGTAAACTACTTGAAATTATTACATGTTGTGTTCATATTTTTGTTCAGTATAAAATACTAGGTAAACTCCAGCAGAATGAGAAATACTTACGACAAAAAAAATAAACACAGCTACAGTACCTTCAGGAAGTATTCACACCCTTTAAATTCTTCCACATTTTGTTGTGTTACAAAGTGGGATTAAAATGGATGTCATTTTTTTGGTCAAAAATCTAGTGTCAAAGTGGAAGAATAATTAAATTAATGGAAAATAACACATTTTGATTAGAGAAGTGTTCAACCCCCCCAAAGTTGACACAAATGATAAGCAATGCGACAAACTACTACACATACAGTGCATTCAGAAAGTATTTCAGACTCCTTCCCTTGTTACAGCCTTATTCTAAAATTGATAAAACATTTCATCAATCTACACACAATATCCCATAATGGACAAAATAACAGGTTTTTAGAAAGATTTATATAATATATATATAAAAAGAGAAATACCTTATTTACATAAGTATTCAGACCCTTTGCTATGAGACTCAAAATTGAGCACAGGTCCATCCTGTTTCCATTGATCATCCTTGAGATGTTTCTACAACTTGACTGGAGTCCACCTGTGGTAAATTAAAATGATTGGACATGATTCGGAAAGACACCCCTGTCTATATAAAAAGGTCCCACAATTGACAGTGTATGTCAGAGCAAAAACCAAGCCATGAGGTCGAAGGAATTGTCCGTAGAGCTCCAAGACAGGATTGTGTCGGGGCACATATATGGGGAAGGGTACCAAAACATTTCTGCAGCATTGAAGGTCCCCTAGAACACAGTGGCCTCATTCTTAAAATGGAAGAAGTTTGGAACCAACAAAGACTCTTCCTAGAACAATCGGGGGAGAATGGCCTTGATCAGGGAGGTGACCAAGAACCTGATGGTCACTCTGACAGAGCTCCAAAGATCCTGTGGAGATGGGAGAACCTTCCAGAAGAACAACCATTTCTGTAGCACTCCACCAATTTGGCCTTTATGGTAGAGTGGCCAGACGGAAGCCACTAAAAAGAACATGATAGCCCGCTTGGAGTTTGCCAAAAGGTACCTAAAGAACTCAGAACATGAGAAACAAAATTCTCTGGTCTGTTGAAACCATGATTGAACTATTTGGCCTGAATGCAAAGCGTCACATCAGCAGGAAACCAGGCACCATCCCTACGGTGAAGCATGGTGGTGGCAGCTTCATTCTGTGTTGATGTTTTTCAGCGACAGGGAGACTAGTCAGGATCGAGGGAAAGATGAACGGAGCAAAGTACAGAGATCCTTGATTAAAAACCTGCTCCAGAGCGCTCAGGACCTCAGACTGGGGCGAAGGTTCACGTTCCAACAGCACAACAACCCTAACCACACAGCCAAGACAAAGCAGGAGTGGCATTGGCACATGTCTCTGAACGTCCTTGAGTGGCCCAGCCAGAGCCCGGGCTTGAACCCGATCGAACCGCTCTGGAGAGACCTGAAAATAGCTGTGCTGCGACGCTCCCATCCAACCTGACAGAGCTTAAGAGGATCTGCAGAGACGAAATGGGAGAAACTCTGCAAATACAGGTGTGCAAAGCTTGTAGCGTCATACCCAAGACAACAAGGCTGTAATCACTGCCAAAGTTGCTTCAACAAAGTACTGAGTCAAGGGTCTGAAAACTTATGTAAATGTAATATTTCAGTTGAATTTAATGAATTTGCACAAATTTCTAAACCTGTTTTTCCTTTGTCATTATGGAGTATTGTGTTGATGAGGGGGGAAAAAAACTAATCCATTTTAGAATAAGGCTGTAACTTAACAAAATGTGGAAAAAGTTCCAAATGCACTGTATGAAAGACTACCAGAGGCCAGTACAATAGCCCACACATGGAGAGGAACCTAAAAAAGGTACATGCAATACCAACCAATACTACTCATCTGACAGACAGGGCAGGTGTGGCCCAGTGATGCCTTCTAGTTGCAGCTGCTCCCTTCTTAGCAGCTGCCAGCTTAGCATCAGTCAACAAGTTCAACTTGAGTGTGACATACATTATATTTAGCAATACCATCTAAATGAATTCCCCTCCCACGTGAAAAATGTGTACCCATAGTACAGAATAATTACAGATCTGAATGGCAGGAGTATGTATAAGCTTTTGTTCCTGCCCAGCTCGTATCGGAATACAAATCTTAGCTTACAACTGTGATTCATTATGTTGATTATTTAAGCCAGGTGTTAGAGCTGGGCTGGGACAAAACCCTTCATACACTCCAGCTATTCAGGACCTCCTGCAATGACAAACAGACCAAAGCAGGAGAATAGTGTTCCAGGTTGAAACAGCTTGCCTAGTTGAGAGGTGGTGAGACTCCGGCACACCCATTGGTTCTGGAATAGAGAAAGTGCAAATAAGGCATGCAATTAACAAATCAATAACATGACAGTAATTCTAACTCAAAAACAAACTTGTGAATACCAATTAATTTAAAACCCACCATAGCAGGTCTGACTAAATAAGGTTACACAACTTTGCCTACTAGTGTAAATACAGGCAAATATATTGATAAGTCACCTTGTCCGGGGCCTCCTAAGTGTCACAGCGGTCTAAGGCACTGCATTGCAGTGCTAAGGGTGTCACTAGTGAGCCGGGTTCGATCCCGGACTGTATCACAACCAGCCATGATCGGGAGTCCCATAGGGTGGCGCACAATAGGCAGAGCGTTGTCCACATTAGGCCGGGGGGGATTTACTTGGCTTATCACAATCTAGCGACTCCTTGTGGCAGGCCAGGTGCCTGCAGGCTGACCTTGGTTGTCAGGTAAACGGTGGGTCATGTTTCGGAGGACGCTGTTTGACTCGACCTTTGCCTCTTCCGATGAGACAAGATCGAAATTGTGGAGAAAAGAGGGCAAAAAAAAGAAATAAAAAGTTGGACCTTGTCTGAGAGAGATTTGCAGTTATCAAAGTCACACCAGGGTAAGCCTACACGAAACAGACCTTCATTTAAGTGTTTCTATAATCCCCTACAGGAAAAATGAACAGTGGAAAAACAATTGGAACCATTTCAGTGTTTGACTGCTAGGTTTTATGGGTATTATGACTTCGACTGTGGTACTCTAGGAGTATGCGGCCGGCCGTGGATCCATGCAGTGCCTGGTAGCACGTTAAACTCAGTCACCAGCCCTGTTAGGAGGACCATAAGGCAGTAAATCCCTGTCCTTGCAAATCAAGGATTTAAGAATGAGAAGCCTAGAAAATGAAGCCTGCCTTGAATGTCACAAATACACAGCCTGCTACATGAGTCACAATCCCTTACCTATTAAACACTGAATAGGGCTAACCTCAGTGCTACCAAGTCATGTTTAATGTACAGGGTGTAATTAAATAACGATGGATCTTCAGTCTTGAAACCGGTAGCGTAGGTGTGATTATTCTCGTCCGTATTACCGTGCCTATTTTGGGACCGTTGGCTTGTGTTAGCTGATGTAAACCAGAGTAAGGGCTTCTATCTGAGCTACAGTAGGAGAGATGCACAAAACATTACCCATGAAAGGTACATGGAAAGCTCCTCAAATGACCTCCTCCACTATGGTATGATTAAAAATGTATGTCGAGTTAAGATAGTGATGATTAAAAGCAGATTGCAGGATCAGGGTAAACTGTCATATTTCACTTTCTGCCCTGCCAACAGCTCCAGCTATGTCCAACAGGTTTAACCTCCCAGTTAGACACACACCTTGCATTGTCCGTGATGTATAAAGTTAGACATAAGGCAGGGTGTTCTAACTCATAACTACCAATGCCCTCCCTCTCTCTCTCCCAGAGACCATTTGGACCACACTGACTACCTGCAAAGACTCTATACCCATCCTCAGGTTTCTACCACACATACACACGCCATGACACATATGGAATCATGAAGTAACCAAAAAATAAATAAGCGTTAAACAAATCAAAATATTTTGTAGTTTAGATTCTTCAAAGTAGCCACGCTTTGCCTTGATGACAGCTTTGCACTCTTGGCATTCTCTCAACCAGCTTCACCTGGAATGCTTTTCCAACAGTCTTGAAGGAGTTCCCACCTATGCTGAGCACTTGTTGGCTGCTTTTCCTTCACTCTGCGGTCCAACTCATCCCAAACCATCTCAATTGGGTTGAGGTCGGGTGATTGTGGAGGTCAGGTCATCAGATGCAGCACTCAATCACTCTCCTTCTTGGTCAAATAGCCCTTACACAGCCTGGAGGTATGTTTTGGGTCATTGTCATGTTGAAAAACAAATGATAGTCCCACTAAGCACAAACCAGATGGGATGGCTTATCGCTGCAGAATGCTGTGGTAGCCATGCGTCTTGAATTCTAAATAAATCACTGACAGTGTCAACTGACAGTACACCACCACACCTCCTCCATGCTTCACAGTGGGAACCACACATGCAGAGATTATCCGTTCATCTACTCTGCAGCTCACAAAAACACGGCGGTTTGAACCAAATATCTCAAATTTGGACTCATCAGACCAAAGGACAGATTTCCACCGGTCTAATGTCCATTGCTCGTGTTTCTTGGCCCAAGCAAGTCTCTTCTTATTGGTGTCCTTTAGTAGTGGTTTCTTTGCAGCAATTTGACCATGAAGGCCTGATTCACGCAGTCTCATCTGTGAAGCATTTATTTGGACTGCAATTTCTGAGGCTGGTAACTCTAATCAACTTATCCTCTGCAACAGAGGTCCGCTCCGGGAAATTTCAAGAACTTTAAACATTTAGTCATGGCAAAAAACATCCAACGCTATGATGAAACTGGCTCTCGTGAGGACCACCACAGGAAAGGAAGACCCAGAGTTACCTCTACTGCAAAGGATAAGTTCATTAGAGTTACCAGCCGTAGAAATTGCAGCCCAAATAAATGTGTCACAGAGTTCAAGTAACAGACATCAACTGTTCAGAGGTGACTACGTGAATCAGGCCTTCATAGTCAGCTCCAGGCTGTGTAAGGGCTATTTGACTAAGGAGAGTGATGGAGTGCCAATGAATGTGCAAAGCTGTCATCAAGGCAAAGGGTGGCTACTTTGAAGAATCTCAAATATATTTTGATTTGTTTAACACTTATTTTGTTACTACATGATTCCATGTGTGTTATTTCACAGTTGATGTCTTCACTATTATTCTACAATGTAGAAAATAATAAAAGGAAAACTTTTGAATGAGTTGGTGTGTCCAAACTTTTGACTGGTACCGTATATATGAAAGGACAACGCCATCGATCACGTGAAACCATTCACTCCCATGTGAAGACTCAATAGCGCATTGTCTCATGGAGACATAACATGCACACTTTGAGCTACTCCAGGAAGAGATGTTGCAGGCTCAGTGCTGCCCCCTCTGAGTAACTCAAGTTGAAGGCTGACCAGGTTACTGAAAGCTGCCATTATCAGCTAAATTATCCTTATAACTTTTTGCGTGTGCGATTTAAAAGTAAATTGGTTGAAGGACATACATTGAGTGTATTAGAAAGCAATTATGATTTTCCTTTCACTATAATGGGGGGGATCCTGTTTTCTGCTAATACACAATATTGTTGAAAGACCAAAGCAAAAGCAATCAAAGTGACACTTTATGATTATCATAAATTGATTTAACACAAGCATTTTTGTTCAATAAACAAATTACTTGCATGGACACGTGGTTTTGTTTAGGAACTCTGATTCGAACTATAGCTGAAATCTTTGTGAAAACTCTTGTCACAAGCACAGTATTCAGCAGGAGCAGGCTATTGTGGAGTGGGTTGAGAAATTCAAGTTCCTTGTTGTCCTTGTTGACTTAACATGGTCCACACACACCCGCGACGAGGGCATGGCAGCACCTCTTCTCCCTCAGGAGGCTGATAGGATTTGGCATGGGCCCTCGGATCCTCAAAAGTTCTACAGCTGCACCATCGAGAGCATCTTGACTGGCTGCATCGTCGCTTGGTAAGGCAAATGCACCACTCTTGACCGCAAAGCGCTACAGAGGGTGGTGCAGACAGCCCAGTACATCACTGGAGCCGAGTTCCCTGCCATCCAGTACCTCTTATATTATGCGATGTCAGAGGAAGGCCTGAAAAATTGCCAAAGACTCCAGCCACCCAAGCCATAACCTGTTCACTCCGCTACCCCCCGGGTAAACAGTACCGGAACATCGGCTCTTGGACCAAAAGGCCCCGAGACAGCCATAAGACTGTTAAATAGTGAATTAATGATACACAAACTATCTGCACCAAAAATCTATCTTGCACTGAGGCACACTCACTAAAATATACACTGAGTGTACAAAACATTATGAACACCTTCCTAATATTGAGTTAAGACACTCCCGTTGGCCTTCAGAACTGCATAAATTCGCCAGGGGCATGGACTCTTAAAAAGGTGTCAAAAGCAGTCCACAGGGATGCTAGACCACGTTGATTCCAATGCTTCCCTCAGTTGTGTCAAGTCGGCTGGATGTCCTTTGGGTGGTGGACCATTCTTGATACACGCGGGAAACTTTTGGAGCGTGAAGATAATACAATAAATAACGCCATTTAGCAGAAGCTTTTATGAAGAAGATAAATAAACAGCAGTGTTGCAGTTCTTGACACAGACCCGTGCACCTGGCACCTACTACTGTACCATTCCCTATTCAAAAGACACGTAAATATTTAGTCTTGCCACATCCACCCTCTGAATGGCACATATACACACACACAACCAATGTCTCAAAAATCCTTCTTCCCCTTCATCTCCACTGATGTGGATTTAACAAGAGTTCGGGAAAAACCGCACCAAACCAACTTGGTGTGAAAGCCCCTGAAAACTTGAAACTGATGCCGTAGAAAAGGATGCTCTTGCACAAGTAATAGGCAATGCATGACAATTGGACAATACTGATCTGTATGCTCGAACAGCTAACGCTACAGAGACTGAGCGGGAGCATCAGCAAACGACTACCCAAGTTTAGTGCCAGTCAGAACCAGTCAGCTAACTAGCGACGGCAACAATTCAGCTAACCTATGTTTGCATGTTCAATTAAATGCACATCTAAATAGCTTCCCATTGTCCAATTCAACTGCTCCTTATCAACTTAAGCGAAGTAATTGGCTAAAGTTAGCCACCACATCTATGAGTTGAGTATATAACATAGCGAGGCCCGTTACTGTTAGCTAACATTAAGCTAACTTGACAGCAAACTAACGTTAGACTCCGAGCATAACGTTGCGAGTTAGTTAGTTCATAAACCACCAACAGACTGAAAATAGTATCCAACTTCGCTAACGTTACCTAGACTAGCCATCCACGAACTAGCTAACGACGTAACGGTACCCAACGTGGTACAGCAAGGACAGGTAGCTAGCTAAGACAGCTACGTTAACTGAAGACTGTAGCCAAATAGCTAGCTAAACAATCAAGAAAACCTCAATTAATTGAAAAGGATACAGCTTAAACCCCTTCAGAATCTCCTTGGCTCGGTCTTCGGTTGAAGACATTATGTCGGAGTCGGTCATCTTCAATTTCGTGAGCGTAGAAAGAAAAACTGAGGTTGCTGGTGATGTTACTGTACAGTAGCTAGCTAGTTAGTTAGCTTTACCAAGCTAATGTAAAAGCACCTGAAAACGGCATAAAGTTCAAGGACTCTTGCAATATCACATTAACCTCCAGCAGACCCAGAATTAATCTCACTGGGAACTGCTACAGTACTGATCCCTTAATCAACCTACCCTAAATGTATTTTTGGTCGGAGATTGACAGCTAATTCGTCCGAACACCTTGCGCGGTAGCAAAGCAACACACACAACAACAAATGAAACCGGGCGTCGGGGGAGGGATTTGGCTGGGGGGGGGGGGGGGACGCGTCACCAGTGGCAACGCCAAAGGCGGAGGCAACGCCCCCTTTCAGAAGAGTGGTCTCTTGTCTTGCATGAGTGGCACAGGCAGAATCACTACAAGATCAATCATAGAGAGATATTTGAGGAGCACCTCTCAATTTGCTGACACAAAAGGTATGCATCCAATGTAGGGGCTGTTACACCTGTGCTTTAAATCAAATGGTCTAGATAGATCCATGAACAAATAGTATGATTACACAATCCTGAGTTTCCTTTTTGTCTGATAATTGTATTCTTAATATAAACCAATCAGGGTTTAGGCCTGTACTACCACAGCAACCACGCTAGTTGTTAATGATCTTGTCAATGCCTTGGATGCTAAAAAGAGCTGTGCTGACTTGTTCATTGATCTGTCAAAGGCGTTCGACACTGTTGATCATTCTGTTTTGCTGAAGAAATTATCAAGAGTAGGCCTGGGATATACAGCCTGTTTATTGTTTCAGAATTATCTCAGCGACCGAGCTAAGGCCATCTGGATAGATGTGGTTAAATCTGAATTTCTTGAGATTCAAAAAGGTGTTCCTCAGGGTTAGATTTTGGGTCCATTATTGTTCACTTTGTATATTAACGACATAGGAAACACTGTAAATACTTGTCCCATTCATCTCTATGCAGATGACACAGTTTTGTATTCCTGTGCCACCTCAGTGCAGCAGGCCATTCGTGAACTTCAGCATGACTTTGATTCAATAAATAAAAGAGAATGCAGCTCTCTTCTTACAGACAGAGAGGTCCATCCCACATTTTTATACAGACTACAATGATGAGTCCTAAAATTGTCCCCTGTGATAAAACATTGCTGAATGGTAGACTGCATCCAAGATAGCTTTTATTTATATTGAAATAAATCATGCCTTAGTATTAAAAATAAGAGAAAGATTGTTCAAACAACGCTTCTCCCTGAATTTGATTTTGGTGATATTGTTTACATGCATGCGGCAACCTCTGTTTTAAAACCCTTGGATGCAGTCTACCATTCAGCAATACGTTTTATCACAGGGGACAATTTTAGGACTCATCATTGTAGTCTGTATAAAATGTGGGATGGACCTCTCTGTCTGTAAGAAGAGAGCTGCATTCTCTTTTATTTATTTACAAAGCAATCTGACAGAAACTCCCTCTATATGTAACATTAATTAAGATAAAAATCATAAGTTATCAAACCTGTTCACAGGAATGGATAACACTAGAGATCCCTCCAGTCGCCACAGATTTGGGAAAATCTGCATTTTGTTTTTATGCTCCAAATTTGTGGAACAATCTGCAAAGTTCACTGCAGTGTGATGTGCTTGTGCCACTCAGGCAGTTTACATTATTGATTGAAGACCTCTATGTAGTTGAATGTGATTGTTTTTAAATGATTATTATTATTATTTTAATTGTGCTGAATTTTATTGTTTTATACACGTGTATGTTGTTTTAATATTCTGTTTTTATTGTAATGTGTACATGGCTCTTTTGTAAAATATATTTTAATCTCAATGTGACTTCCTGTTTAAATAAAGGTTAAATAAATAAATAAAATCAATAACGACAAATGGATGTTTTTAGAGATGAGAACGTCTATCAATTTAAAGTGTATAGAGGCATGATCTTATACAGTTGGCCTAAATCATCACTCAGGGGCGCTCACACAGGCCTATGTCTGCAAACAGTGAACAACTGTAATTGCACAAATTTCCTGCTGATCACCTCTGGACTAGTATGATATATTATACAGCTGCTTCATACTGTCTATGTGTTGGAAGTCACCCAGCTGCTCATGGCAACGTCATAAATCTGCAGGCCTCAAAACTGAAGGAATGGAAAATATTAGCGTAGTGTAATTCCATCTAATTAGATGGTCTCAATCTTTCCCATTGATTAGGGATTGAGGACTTTATCCTAATATACACATGGCAGGCTTACTACATGGTGACCCAACATGGTATGGGGAATTTAGACATGAGTCAACTTAAGTCCACTTACTCTGTATACATTGTAAAACATCTGACTAACCTTTTGGGGTAAACTATATCTTTAAGGATATATGCAGCAACCTGTCAGTCATCACAGTGCTGAATATTGGTTGTTAGCAAGGTGCAATTCCCAACACAATCAAAGGTGACTACAACAGACAAAGGGACTGAGTATAGCTAAGGAACTCAATCTTCAAGAGAATGGCCTTTGACTACTGCCATACAAGTAGTCAGTAAAATGTCCTTTAGTATTCACATAAGCCTGTCAGTGTGCTCCAGCTGAACTCCTCATCAATTAATTAATGAATGTCATTTATCCCCAGAGAGTAAAATTTTAGGTTTGCCACCAGCTGCAGACATAGACATACAGTACATTACAGAGACTCACCGGTACACAGAACATAGAAAGGAACCAGGAAGAATACCGGTAAGAATGCTGTAACGGGACAACACCAGTTTGCGGGGCCACAGATGGCCATCTAGTGATTACAGAATGGACTCACACCCTCTGATGAGCATCAGATTAAAAGGGGAAAGGTGCTATTGAAAAATGTTTGGGTACTCTGTCAAACATTCTTTCAATAAAACAGAATTGAATGCAGCACAGATAACGGTACAGATTATTTAAAAGAAAAGAAAAAGAAAACTGCTAGTGGAACTGTCAGTGACTGTTAACCTCATAAAAAAATAGATTTGGTTCTAATGTACTGTCTAGGAGAAGTTAATATTGTATTTCAGTAAAATGTGTACATTTTCTTGTTTACTTAATTCTGGTGTGTCATTATACTGTGTTAACAGGCAAGTGATACTGTGATGTCAAGATTCTTACAGTACCCAAAAGCTATAGAAAGGTGGCGCCATCCACCAAAAACAAAACACATACAGTATCTCCTTGGAAATAATGAATAACTAGGCCACCTTGGATATCCAAAGAATTAGGCAACCACTGAGTACAAAAAAAGATAATAAATAAAGAGAGTAAAAATGATAAATGTAGATCATGTCATATATTTGGCAAAGCATGTCAAATCAAATCAAATAAATTGTATTTGTCACATGCGCCGAATACAACAGGTGTAGACCTTACAGTGAAATGCTTACTTACAAGTCCTTAACCAACAATGCAGTTTTAAGAAAAATACCTAAACAAATAAGATGTAAAAGTAACAAATAATTAAAGAGCAGCAGTAAAAAAACTATAGCGAGGCTATATACAGGGGGTACCGGTACAGAGTCAATGTGCGGGGGCACCGGTTAGTCGAGGTAATTGAGGTAATATGTACATGTATGTAGAGTTATTAAAGTGACTATGCATAGATAATAAACAGAGAGTAGCAGCAGCGTAAAAGATGGGGGGAATGCAAATAGTCTGGGTAGCCATTTGATTAGATGTTCAGGAGTCTTATGGCTTGGGGATAGAAGCTGTTAAGAAGCCTCTTGAAACTAGACTTGGTGCTCTGGTACCGCTTGCCGTGCGGTAGCAGAGAGAACAGTCTATGACTAGGGTGGCTGGAGTCTTTTAATATTTTTAGGGCCTTACTCTGACACCGCCTGGTATAGAGGTCCTGGATGGCAGGAAGCTTGGCCCTAGTGATGTACTGGGCCGTACGCACTACCCTCTGTAATGCCTTGCGGTCGGAGGCCGAGCAATTTCCATACCAGGCAGTGATGCAACCAGTCAGGATGTTCTCGATGCTGCAGCTGTAGAACCTTTTTGAGGATCTGAGAACCCATGCCAAATCTTTTGAGTCTCCTGAGGGGGAATAGGTTTTGTCGTACCCTCTTCACGACTGTCTTGGTGTGCTTGGACCATGTTAGTTTGTTGGTGATGTGGACACCAAGGAACTTGAACTCTCAACCTGCTAAACTACAGCCCCGTCGATGAGAATGGGGGCGTGCTCGGTCCTCCTTTTCCTGTAGTCCTCAATCATCTCCTTTGTCTTGATCACGTTGATGGAGAGGTTGTTGTCCTGGCACCACACGGCCAGTAGATAAGGATCTACACTGAGTATACAAAACATTAGGAACACCTTCCTAATATTGAGTTCCACCACCTTTGGCCTTCAGAACAGCCTCAAGTGGTCGGGGCATGGACTCTACAAGGTGTCAAAAGCATTCCACAGGAATGCTGGCCCATGTTGACTCTAATGCTTCCCACAGTTGTGTCCAGTTGGCTGGATGTCCTTTGGGTGGTGGCCCATTCTTGATACACACAGGAAACTGTTGAGCATGAAGAAAACCCAGCAGTGTTGCAGTTCTTGACACAATCAAGCCGGTGCGCCTGGCACCTACTGCCATACCCCGTTCAATGGTACTTAAATGTTTTGTCTTTCTTGCCCATTCACCCTCTGAATTGCACACATACACAATCCATGTCTCAATTGTCTCAAGGCATAAAAATGATTCTTTAACCTGACTCCTCCCCTTCATCTACACTGATTGAAGTCGATTTAACAGGTGACATCAATAAGGGATCATAGCTTTCACCTGGATTCACTTGGTCAGTCTATGTCATGGAAAGAGTAGGTTTTCCTAATGTTTTGTACACTCAAGTGTACATTCCCAGTCCCTCTGTGTATCCTCTGGGCCACATGTACAGCACATCCCATAGGATCCCACTGTCCTTGCCTGCACTGCACTTGATGAAAGGTATTCATGCAATAAAAATTGGTTCAAAAAGGTAGTGAGATGGCTGATCAAAGCAGCTATACTGACTTGCCTCATCTTGAATGTAAGTATACGGGTTGCAATACTATTATTTCGATTTGGGATGGATAGGCCTATAGTACCAGTCAAAAGTTTGGACACACCAACTCATTCAAGGGTTTTTCATTATTTGTACTATTTTCTACATTGTAGAATAATAGTGAAGACATCAAAACAATGAAATAACACACATGGAATCATGTAGTAACAAAAAAAGTGTTAAACAAATCAAAATACAGTATATTTTATATTTTAGTTTCTTCAAAGTAGCCACCCATTGCCTTGATGACAGCTTTGCACACTCTTGGAATTCTCTCAACCAGCTACACCTGGAATGCTTCTCGAACACTTGAAAGAGTTCCCACATATGCTGAGCACTTGTTGCCTGCTTTTCCTTCACTCTGAGGTCCAACTCATCCCAAACCATCTCAATTGGGTTGAGGTTGGGTGATTGTGGAGGCCAGGTCATCTGATGCAGCACTCCATCGCTCTCCTTCTTGGTCAAATAGTCCTTATGGGTCATTGTCCTGGGTCATTGTCCTGTTGAAAAACAAATAACAGTCCCGCAAACCAGATGGGATGGCATATCGCTGCAGAATGCTGTGGTAGCCATGCTGGTTAAGTGTGCCTTGAATTCTAAATACATTACAGACAGTGTCACCAGCAAAGCACCCCCACACCATCACACCTCCTCCTCCTCCTCCATGCTTCACGATGGGAAGCACACATGCGGATATCATCCGTTTACCTACTCTGCGTCTCACAAAGACACAGCAGTTGGAAACAAAATCTCAAATTTGGACTCATCAGACCAAAGCACAGATTTCCACTGGTCTAATGTCCATTGCTCGTGTTTCTTGGCCTAAGCAATTATCTTCTTCTAATTCGTGTCCTTTAGTAGGGGTTTCTTTGCAGCAATTTGACAATGAAGGCCTGATTCACACAGTCTCCTCTGAACAGTTGATGTTGAGATGTCTCTGTTACTTGAACTTTGAAGCATTTATTTGGGCTGCAATTTCTGAGACTGGTAACTCTAATGAACGTATCCTCTGCAACAGAGGTAACTCTGGGTCTTCCTTTCCTGTGGCGGTCCTCACGAGAGCCAGTTTCATCATAGCGCTTGATGGTTTTTGCGACTGCACTTGAAGAAACTTTCAAAGTTCTTGACATTTTCCAGGACTGACTGACCTTCATGTCTTAAATTAATGATGGACTGTCATTTCTCTTTGCTTATTTGAGCTGTTCTTGCCATAATATGGACTTGGTATTTTACCAAATAGGGCTATCTTCTGTATACGACCCCTTCCTTGTCACAAAAAAACTGATTGCTTCAAACGCATTAAGAAGGAAAGCAATTCCACAAATTAACTTTTAACAAGGCACACTTGTTAATTGAAATGCATTCCAGGTGACTATCTCATGAAGCTGGTTGAGAGAATGACAAGAGTGTGCAAAGCTGTAATCAAGGCAAAGGGTGGCTACTTTGAAGAATCTTAAATCTAAAATATATTTTGATTTGTTTAACACTTTTTTGGTTACTACATGACTCCATATGTGTTATTCCATTGTTTTGATGTCTTCACTATTATTCTACAATGTAGAAAATGGTAAAAATAAAGAAAAACCCTTGAATGTGTAGGTGTGTCCAAACTTTTGACTGGTACTGTACCAGCGCAAAGTTTGCGCATGTTATTTTCTGGTGGAAATAAACATCTGACCAAACCCCAAACCATTTATAGAAGTCAAGTTTCTATATAATGTTTAATTTATATATTTTTAATTTTCTTCTTATCTTGAAGGGGAGAAAAGTTCTGAAAAAGCCTGGGCAAAGGAATTGAATTTGGTCTATTGGTTGTTACATGGTAATTAAATGCTAATATAGATAAATACCTGTAAAAATGTATGAGAAAATGCACAGAACCAGTGTTTTCAGAATTCAATCAACCAATGGACTTTTTCTCTCAAGTATAACACACTGGGTAGTCGACTAGTCTACAAATCACACCTACTTCCAGACAGCGTAGGGTTGGGCAGTCAACCAATGTCATTGGAAAGCACAACAAAGCACTTGTTCACAAACACAGAACCGTCTCTGCGCGTGGGACGGGACGAAAGAGGGAGCCACCACATCTAAAGCAGGTCACTAATAAAGAGGTTCATTTTGTTGCTGAGTTTACTTCAACCTCTCTGGTCTACAGCTTTACGGATACAAAGTAAACTCGCAAAATTACGGCGCTTTCGGCACTGCGTTAAGCGCCAACATCCATCCGTTTTTTTCTTTTACTTTCAGGTAAGTGAAATGTGCGTTAAATCGAATTTAAACCGTTAGAAAGCGAAATAATAACCTATTTAAATGGGTAGACTTCATATTAAGATTTTGTTTGAGGACTTTTCCCACGGATTTGTACACTACAGGGGTTCAAAGTCAACAGTCAACATGGTGTTCAATTGGCTACATATTGAACACCATGTCTTCTATACAAGGGTTTCCCAAACTGGGTCCCGGGGCCCCCATTGGGTGCACGTTTTGGTTTTTGCCCCAGCACTACTACACAGCTGATTAAAATAATCAAAGCTTGATGATGAGTTGGTTATTTGAATCAGCTGTGTAGAGATAGAGCAAAAACCAAAAGGTACACCTTTTGGACCTAGTTTGGGAACCCCTGTAGAGTGTACTGTAAGTGGGGATAGGCCTCAAACTAAATATTAAAACAATGTCGACCCATTTAAATAGGTTATTATTTCACTTGTAAATGTTTTAGGCTACGTTTTGAGTATTTTATAATTAATATTAGTTGCTCTAAACTCTAGGTTTTCTTTTGGTCTATACATTGTCAAGTGTTCCCGTTCTCTCACACAAGCTCGCAATTGTGCCTGCTCTGAGAGACGTGAAGTGCGCTCATGGGGCTTGAGGGGGGCTCTCACAGGTGTGGCCTGTGGGGGTTTCCGTTTGCATTGTTAGTAGCTTTTCTCTGTTATTTCTGTTATTTTCAATGTTACATCTTGTATTAGAAAAACATGCCTATTGGTTGACCTGGTTGACTCTTCAGTAAACCTGATCTTATTTCTTACATAAAATCAGATAGCCTTTAATGGGAACATCTCAGGCTAAAAAGTTAAAATGCATTGGCATTATGCCCATTTGTGTTCTCTAAGGGCGAAACATTCAGTTATTTTTGCTCTAGTCTGTCTAGCCCTGTATTGAGAGATTGTGAGACATTATTTGTTTATTATTTTCTTGTACTGCTTTATTCTTCATTGCGATTTATTAGAGTGCTCCTCTCTAGAGTGTTTTTAATAGCCATGTAACTAGAGTCACCTACTACTAGCTGTGCCCCAGCCTTGGCCTACATTAGGCACGGGGATAATAGTTTTGGACAGATGTGAGGCATGTGATTCAGGGTTGGAATTCTGTTATCAACAAGAGATGATAGAGTGTGTGGCTGTCTGCACTGGATGACAGCAGCTCAGTGAGTAGTGGGTGGCTGATCTTTGACTCCAGCTTAATAGCCTCCTCTATCACTGTGTTGTTTGTTTGAAAGACCGTTGTCTGTTTCATAGTGGCAACATTTACATGAGTTTTGAACTGTAGGCTGCTGTTAAACTGTATTGTATTAATTTAGTTTATTTATTTGACCATTTAAAAACACAATACAATCACACGTGGATACAACCAGGGATGTAAATCAAGTTCTAAACATACACTGTATACCCTCAAAACATGGTTAAAACTAAAATGTTGATGTCATGGATGGTCAGTCCTTGCATCCATAGCTCTGTCTATGAATTTGAGAGTGGTGACATCTCTCCAGGCCGATTCCTCATCTGTTTATCAAAACAGAGTCGGGGTGGCCACTTTGTTATTGTTTCAGTTAAGGACTTTAGCTTTAAAGCATGTATCCCATTAGCCATTTCTTAAAGTTTGCCTTAAGACTCCCTAACATAGGGGTGGTTTTGTCTCTCCTGTAAAAATGTCCAGTCGGAGGTGTTTCTTTTGGTGAGGCAGTATCACCACGTACATGCAGAGCAGAGTTCTGGAAAGGTGTAATGGACCCAGGTGTCTAAATTTTACACACTGCAGAGGGAGTTATTTCCAATATGCTGTGATGATGATGGAAGCTACTAGCCAGGCTATTGATGAACAAAGGCTGAACCCCCTTCAGAGGACACCTGATCCTCCTACCCCTCCCTCTCTCCCACAGGATCCACACAGGAGAGCTCTTGTTGGATCCTTTTTTTTTTTTACTGTGGTCAGTTTTTTCTTCTTCCTAAATACCATGACAACCAAAATTCCCACACCTAGCAGTCTTGACTTTTCCCTTCACCCTCCAAAAACAAAGACAAGAAGTTAGGGAGTGAGGAAGGGAGGGGTAAGGGGGGGAGAGGGAAGACGGAATGAAAGATATGGAGTGGGGGAGGGGGGTTGTGGGAGGAAGGGGGGGAGAGGATGAGGGGAAGGTGTATGAGAAGGAGGCTCTCAGTCAGGCGAGACCCCTACTGAACTGAGTCATAAAGAGAGAGAAGTAATGGCTGTACTGGGTTGAGCCTGGCCTGTCTGTTTTGTTTGTCCTCCGTGATGTAAAGCTTTGGGCTGTTCACAGTGTGTCTTTGAGTGTGACTGTAAGGAAGCAGGGAGGAATCCAGGCAGGAAGGAAGACAGGCAGGGAGGAATCCAGGCAGGGAGGAAGACAGGTAGGCAGACAGCAAGCAGGAAGACAGACAGGCAGGCAAGCAGGAAGACAGGCAGGGAGAAGGACAGGCAGGCAGGAAGACAGGCAGCCAGGCAGGAAGACAGGCAGCTAGGCAGGCAAGAAGACAGGCAGGCAGGAAGACAGGCAGGTAGCCAGGCCGGAAGACAGGCAGCCAGGCAGGAAGACAGGCAGGCAGCCACCTGATAATGTCTTGTACTACTGTTATCTAATGAATTTAGCCACACACTGTTCTTGCCCGGTGCTACAATGTGTCATGATAAATAGATGGAACAATGCAGTATTTTGATGTCAAAGACTGACGTGGCCTCCTCAGCATCAGCAATAAAATAAATACTTCACAAATGTAAAAATCTTTAAATATTTTTTCTTCTTTAATTAAATCAGCTTGTTGTGAATGCCACACTTTTGCCTGTTGACTATTATAAAATAATGGCCATTGTTAAGTCTGTTTATACTGTGAACTAGCAGTTACGTGTGGCCTAAATTCAAAACAAAACCAAATTTGGAAGAGGATGGGATATGAAGTGTTCAAAGGCAGCAGGACAATATGAGGGATTGAAGGAGACTCCCACTGCCCACGGGGCCCGGGTGAAAAGCAGCATTGTGTTGGGTTGGGCTGCTGTCTGAACTCTGGTTCCTGGTGCCAACGTCTCCATGCTGGTTCTGACTTTGCTAGTTCATAGAACTCAAAGCTAAGGTCATCTGTAAAGTGTTTATGTTGTAAATGATGGCCTGGTGCACCCCCTCTAAATAAATGATGACCTTGTCCACCCCCTCTAAATGAATGATGGCCTGGTGCACCCCCTCTAAATAACTTAACGTTGGCAATATTCATGAAGGAGAACAGACATTGGACTGCTGTCTGTAGCTGTACGATCAATCATTAAACACATCTGTTTTATAAGTCACATGTTGGGACCAGTCAAGTAAAGAACGTCTAATAGGAATATAATAGCAATGCACAAACATATGTATTTCATTATATTACTGTAAAGCTTACCAAGTGTAATCATGTAGATTCATTCTATTTGTGTAAATCTTGAGATGAACAAGGTCAAGTGTAATCCTGTACATTGCCAAACCTCATCAAAGCTATGTCTCAGTGCTGTTGTGCTCAGTGTCCACTAGCATATATTTTGTCTCTGTAGGTCCCTGCCATCTTTGAGAGATGTTTGAGAAGCAGCGTTACGACAGCCCTCCCGTCTACAGTCCTCCATACAGCCCGGAATCCAATGGCTACGGCCCCCCACAAAGCTACCACCCGCCCAGGAGTGAGTTTGACCCCTACCCACCCCCACCGGGTTCCTACTACATGGAAGAGAAGCCCCAACACTTCTACAAGTGGATCTCTCCTCCTGGCATCGTCAAGGCCATGTTTGGCACAATCATAGTGCTCTGTGTGGGGATCTTTGCCTGTGTGGCCTCCACCCTGGTCTGGGACATGCAGTACGGGATGGGGGGGATGGGCTCCTACGGCGGAGGGATGGGCTACGGCGGCGGTTATGGGGGAATGGGCGGCGGTTATGGCTCCAGCTACGGCTCTGGCTATGGAGGAGGCTATGGAGGAGGCTATGGTAACTATGGTAGCTCCTACCCGACACCTTACTCGGCCAAAACCACCATGATAGCTATGGCGGCCATCAACTTCTTTGTGGCGCTGGGATTCTTCGTGGCTAGTTTCTCTAAATCGACCACGTTCAGGAGCAGGAAGTTCTTCCTGGTGGTTCTGGTGGTCAGTGTCATCATGGCTGTCATCCAGGGCATCATCACCATTGTGTACATCGTAGGGGTGAACCCTATGGCACAGAGCTCTCAGAACATGATGTACAACCCTATGCTGATGATGTGCCAGAACCTGTACGGAAGCAGCTATTCTAATATGGGGGGAGTGGGGGGTTTCGGCATGTATAACCAGTACCTCTATCACTACTGCTACGTGGACCCACAAGAGGTAAGACAACAGTTATACTACCTGTGTAATGTATCATTGATTGTGGTGTTGTTGGTGTTCTGAAGATGTAGAATTGGTCTATGATTACAGGCGACCCGCCCTTATTGAACCCCTATACTGTGTCTTTTTTAGCCCTTTAAGCCTTAAAAAACAATCTAGTATTTCAGATTGTTTGTGTAATAATTGACTTACATAAACTCCTTGATGTTGATGTGTCTCCTTCAGGGTGTAGCCATGGTGTGTGGGTTCCTGGTTACCGCTGCCTTGGTCGTGGCTGCTTTCTTCTCCAACAAAACCAGAGGCAAGATCTGGCGCTACGGCAAGCCCAACATCTACTGGGAACAGCCCCCTGAGACTGGAGGCCTAGTTTCTGAAGGCAGAGATGTGAAGGACTGGGTAAGGAAAACTCATACTGGTATGAATATCATGCTCATACTCTTGATTGATTGATTTTATTTGCCAGTAAAAAAACAACACATATACACAGTACCTATATTTAAAAAATATGATAGGGATATCACAATAAATGTGACGGGAATATCACAATAAATGTGACAGGGATATCACAATAAATGTGACAGGGATATCACAATAAATGTGAC
>QNTS01006009.1:46263-60255 GCA_003317085.1 Hucho hucho
GGGATATCACAATAAATGTGACGGGGATATCACAATAAATGTGACTGGGATATCACAAATGTGACAGGGATATCACAAATAAACAGGGATATCACAATAAATCTGACGGGCATATCACAATAAATGTGACGAGCATATCGCAATAAATGTGACGGGGATATCACAATAAATGTGACGAGCATATCACAATAAATGTGACAGGGATATCACAATAAATGTGACGGGAATATCACAATAAATGTGACAGGGATATCACAATAAATGTGACGGGGATATCACAATAAACGTGACAGAGAAATCACAATAAATGTGACGGGATATCACAATAAATGTGACGGGGTATCACAATAAATGTGACGGGGATATCACAATAAATGTGACGGGGATAATCACAATAAATGTGACGGGGATAATCACAATAAATGTGACGGGGATATCACAATAGATGTAACGGGGATATCACAATAAATGTGACGGTGATATCACAATAAATGTGACGGGATATCACAATAAATGTGACGGGAATAATCACAATAAATGTGACAGGGATAATCACAATAAATGTGACGGGGATATCACAATAAATGTGACTGGGATATCACAAATGTGACAGGGATATCACAAATAAACAGGGATATCACAATAAATCTGACGGGCATATCACAATAAATGTGACGAGCATATCGCAATAAATGTGATGGGGATATTACAATAAATGTGACGGGGATAATCACAATAAATGTGACAGGGATAATCACAATAAATGTGGCGGGGATATCACAATAAATGTGACTGGGATATCACAAATGTGACAGGGATATCACAAATAAACAGGGATATCACAATAAATCTGACGGGCATATCACAATAAATGTGACGAGCATATCGCAATAAATGTGATGGGGATATCAATAAAAATGACGGGATATCACAATAAATGTGACGAGCATATCACAATAAATGTGACGGGGTTATCACAATAAATGTGTCAGGAATATCACAAATTCAAAGACTACACACAATACCCCATAATGACAAAGCAAAAACAGGTTTTTAGAAATGTTTGCAAATGTATTAAAAATTAAATATTACATTTACATTTAGACCCTTTACTCAGTACTTTGATCAGTGATTACAGCCTTGAGTCTTCTTAGGTATTACGCTACAAGCTATTTTCAGGTTTCTCCAGAGATGTTCGATCGGGTTCAAGTCCGGGCTCTGGCTGGGCCACTCAAGGACATTCAGAGACTTGTCCCGAAGCCACTGCTGCATTGTCTTGAATGTGTGCTTAAGGTCGGTGTCCTGTTGGAAGGTGAACCTTTGCCCCAGTCTGAGGTCCTGAGCACTCTGGAGCAGGTTTTCATCAAGGATCTCTCTGTACATTGCTCTGTTCATTTTTCCCTCGATGCTGACTAGTTTCCCAGTCCCTGCCGCTGAAAAACATCCCCACAGCATGATGCTGCAACTACCATGCTTTACCGTAGGGATAGTTCCAGGTTTCCTCCAGACGTGACGCTTGGCCAAAGAGTTCAATCTTGGTTTCATCAGTCCAGAGAATCTTGTTTCTCATGGTCAGAGTCCTTTAGGTGCCTTTTGGCAAACTCCAAGCGGGCTGTCATGTGCCTTTTACTGAGTAGTGGCTTCCATCTGGCCACTACCATAAAGGCCTGATTGGTGGAGTGCTGCAGAGATGGTTGTCCTTCTGGAAGGTTCGCCCATCTCCACAGAGGATCTTTGGAGCTCTGTCAGAGTGACCATTGGGTTCTTGGTCACCTCCCTGACCAAGGGCCTTCTCCCCCGATTGCTCAGTTTGGCCGGGCAGCCAGCTCTAGGAAGAGTCTTGTGTTCTTGGGGAACTTCAATGCTGCAGAATTGTTTTGGTACCCTTCCCCAGATCTGTGCCTCAACACAATCCTGTCTCGGAGCTCTACGGACAATTCCTTTGACCTCATGGCTTGGTTTTTACTCTGATATGTACTGTGGGACCTTATATAGACAGGTGTGTGCCTTTCCAAATCATATCCATTCAATTGAATTTACCACAGGTAACATCTCAAGGAGGATCAATTGAAGCAGCATGCACCTGAGCTATATTTCGAGTCTCATAGCAAAAGGTCTGAATACTTATGTAAAAAAGGTATTTCTGTTTTTTATCTTTAATACATTTGCAAACAAAAAATTCTACAACCTGTTTTTGCTCTGTCATTATAGGGTATTGTGTGTAGATTGATGAGCATTGAATAAAAACAAATCCTATTTAGAGTAAGGCTGTAATGTAACAATGTCCTTGGGCTCCCGAGTGGCGCAGCGGTCTAAGGCGCTGCATCTCAGTGCAGGCTGCATCGCATCCGGCCGTGATTGGGAGTCCCATAGGGCGGTGCACAATTGGCCCAGTGTCGTCCGGGTTTGGCCGGGGTAGGCCATCATTGTAAATAAAAATTTGTTCTTAACTGACTTGCCTAGTTAAATAAAGGTTAAATAAAATAAATGAATAAATAACAAAATGTGGAAAAGGGGAAGGGTTCTGAATACTTTCCGAATGCACTGTATTTCCATTGTGGTTCCTCTTTAGAGTAAAGAACACGATACTGGTATGAATACATTGAAAGTATGTGTTTTCAGATGCTCCCAGTTTTAATGCAGGAATATTTCATTTACTATGGGTCTTTGTCATGTTGAACATGACAAGTTACTGTGACTAATCTATCCTCTCTCCCTAATCAGTTATAACACATTAAGAAATGTTAAATCTTTGACAGTTAGAATTGCACAATACCTCAGTCAGTTTCAATGTTTTCTTTACCTGAGGTAAGTTCTAGTTCAAAACGGACTTTGGAATGCGAGGTTGCAGTTCCCTGTTTTTACTTTATGAGTTGAAAGTCCACGAGGAGTATCATCTCATGGTTTTTATGACAGAAGATGTCAAGAAAGAGTAAAAAAAAACATGACACACTTACAGATACAGTATCATTCCATGGTGGGGGCTTGGTTTAGGTGTGTGTATGCATGTTTTCACGTATCTGACTGTGTCCCTGTATGTCAAAGGGTATCAGTCAATACAGTGAGTATTGTATTAGCTGTGACACATTGACTGGCCATTGATCAATCTCAACCCAACATTGTCCTCTTGTACACTTTCTTTCAATTCCTGTCTCTCGCCTCAACCTTCTCTCAATTACCAGACAACCGAGAATTGAATGATCATAAAATGTTGGCCACGCTTAGAAAAATCTAACTAGTAACCTTTAACCCGTGCCCTACTCTAGTTTCACATTTTAAGAGCAGCCTTTTGACTCCTCAGGTTCGTTTTATAGCTGCTAGCTATGGCTACAGTGTTGCTAACAGGCGGGTAGCATGGCTGATAGTTGCTGTTTGTTCAGTCTACCTGGTTTAACTCTGGCTGATCATTAACTAGTATAAACAGGTGGTTTCTAGAGCTCTTATCTAAGGCTGCCTTTCTGGCTGGCTGGCTGGCTGCCTGGGGTTTTAAACGTCAACAACATGTCAGGGTTGCATGTCAACAAAAGGCATTGTTACCAGGGTTATTGTTGCCAGGGGGAAGGCATTGTTACCATGGTTATTGGTGAAGTAGTACTGATCCAGACTGGGGATGTGTTGTCCTTGTTGACAGATGTGTGGCATGTGAAAGTAGTCAATGTAAAGCAGTCGCAAGTCAATTTCACTTCATCCTCAGTTAAATTAGCAAATGATTGAAAGTCAATAAAATAATCCTTAAAGGCATATGAATGGAATTATAATTTATTTCCTGTAATTGACTGACGGCGAAAGGAATTGGCCCCATCCCTCCTTGTTATGTTGTGTTAGTCCAGAAGGGTTGTGGTCAATTCCATTTCAATTATAGTCAATTCAGAAAGTAAACCAAATTTTACTCATTAAGAAGGATTGCAGAGTATTGGAATTGGAATAAACATTTCAATATACTTCCTGAATTCACTGTAATCTACCCCAACCCTGTACTTCAGTAAGGCTTTTTTACGAGGGGTGTTATCTAGTTGTGGTTGTCACAGAGCATACCCACAGATGGCCCTCGTCAGAGTACAGGAAAGGACAGGAGTGGACAGGAGAGTACAGGAGAGGACAGGAGAGGACAGGAGATGACAGGAGAGGACAGGAGGGGAGAGGAGAGGACAGGAGAGGAGAGGACAGGAGAAGAGAGGACAGGAGGGGAGAGGAGAGGACAGGAGAAGAGAGGACATGAGAGGACAGGAGAGGACAGGAGGGGAGAGGACAGGAGGGGAGAGGACAGGAGGGGAGAGGAGAGGAGAGGACGGGAGGGGAGAGGACAGGAGAGGACAGGAGAGGACGTGTAGTATGCACTAAAGTATCTATCAGCCCATGCTGTGAGTCACCCCACACTGGTTCAATGACAGTTACTTTGACTCCCTCTGAACACTGTGCCCAGGGCCCTGTCTCTGTCTGATGACCTCACCCACACTGGCCTCATTCAGCCTGACCAGGCTCCTTTGTCCTCCGACAGATGATGTCACATGTTCTGCAGATGTAAGGCTGAATGATGTGGTAGAATATTAGACCAACCTTGACTCTAGTAGACAACATGATGACATGCGTTGGTGGACAGTTTATTACAATGTTCAATGCACAATGTATTACCACAGTTGTCCAAACTAAAGCCTGACATCTTGTTTTTTATGCCCAGTGCAGACTAGTGTTTTGAAGTGCTTGGCTGTTCCCTGCTCTGCAAATACATTGATTTGGATGAAGACGTGGCCGTTGAAGCTGGCTTTCAGTATAGCTAATTGCATTTGCTTCTCTTTAGTATTCTTTGTAAACCCTGCAATTTATATTTAATTTAGTCATACTCAGTATAACTCCTTCAGGTGCCGCCTACTTCTTTAAGGCAAGGAATAGTGCAGCCTTAAAGGTGCGGATATGTAGAAATCTCTCCGCCATTTCCTGGTTGCTAAAATTCTAATAGTTTGTCTAATTTCAGTTTCTGTGACAAAACAAGCAAGTAGAGAATAATTTTACCATCTAAACTGCTGTGAAATATATTTTCCATAACCACAAATATAGTATTTTCAGCTGTTTGAAGCTGGTGTACAAAACCGTAAAGTAAAATACACAAAAACAAACCTTAAGAACGGGAATAACATACACAGAACACATCTATGCCTTCTTAGAGTTGCTTTTAATGAGAATGACAGATCTGTAACTCACAATTCTATGTTAATTTGGTCGGGTCGCCCAAACAGTTACATGTTGCAGCTTTAAAAATTACGTAAAAGTTACAGTAAGTATTAACAGATGTAGGGAGGGACTTCCAAATAAAGTATTATCAGCTGTTAGATAAAAAGAGGGTGTGTGGTTGGTTGCCGCTTATTTACCCTCTACCATGCTCAGCTGTGGGAACATAGCAGCTGAATCACCCTCCATGTCTGCCCCATGCCTGCTTTCCTCCCCCTCACCCCTCCCTCCCACCCCCTGCCTTTGCCTTCCTGTCCCTACCCCTCTCTCCTTACCCATAATCCTCCCTGTCCCTACCCCCCTCTTTCCTCACCCATCATCCTTCCTACCCCTACCCCCTCTCTCCTTACCCATCATCCTTCTTGTCCCTACCCCACTCTCTCCTTACCCATCATCCTTCTTGTCCCTACCCCACTCTCTCCTTACCCATCATCCTTCTTGTCCCTACCCCGCTGTCCTTACCCATCAGCCTTCCTGGCCCTATCAATTCAATTCAATTTAAGGGCTTTATTGGCATGGGAAACATATGTTAACATTGCCAAAGAAAGTGAACTAGAAAATAAACAAAAGTGAAATAAACAAACAGTAAACATTTCACTCACAAAAGGTCCAAAATAATAATGAAATTACAGATGTCATATTATGTGCAAATAGTTAAAGTACAGAAGTGAAAATAAATATGTGTTGTATTTACAATGGTGTCTGTTCTTCACTGGTTGTCTTTTTCTTGTGGCAACAGTTCACAAATCTTGCTGCTGTGATGGCACACTGTGGCATTTCACCCAATAGATATGGGAGTTTATCAAAATTTGGGTTTGTTTTCGAATTCTTTGTGTATCTGTGTAATCTGAGGGAAATATGTGTCTCTAATATGGTCATACATTTGGCAGGAGGTTAGGAAGTGCAGCTCAGTTTCCACCTCATTTTGTGGGCAGTGTGCACATAGCCTGTCTTCTCTTGAGAGCCAAGTCTGCCTACGGCGGCCTTTCTCAGTAGCAATGCTCACTGAGTCTGTACATAGTCAAGGCTTTCCTTAAGTTTGGGTCAGTCACAGTGGTCTGGTATTCTGCCACTGTGTAGTCTCTGTTTATGGCCAAATAGCATTCTAGTTTGTTAATTCTTTCCAATGTGTCAAGTAATTATCTTTTTGTTTTCTCATGATTTGGTTGGGTCTAATTGTGTTGCTGTCCTGGGGCTCTGTGGGGTCTGTTTGCGTTTGTGAACAGAGCCCCAGGACAAGCTTGCTTAGGAGACTCTTCCCTAGGTTCATCTCTCTGTAGGTGATGGCTTTGTTATGGAAGGTGTGGGTCTCGCTTCCTTTTAGGTGGTTGTAGAATTGAACGGCTCTTTTCTGGATTTTGATAATTAGCAGCCTAATTCTGCTCTGCATGCATTATTTGGTGTTTTACGTTGTACACTGAGGATATTTTTGCAGAATTCTGCATGCAGAGTCTCAATTTGGTGTTTGTCCCATTTTGTGAATTCTTGGTTGGTGAGCGGACCCCAGACCTCACAACCATAAAGGGGAATGGGTTCTATAACTGATTCAAGTATTTTTAGCCAGATCCTAATTGGTATGTCATATTTTATGTTCCTTTTGATGGCATAGAAGGCCCTTCTTGCCTTGTCTCTCAGCTCGTTCACAGCTTTGTGGAAGTTATATGTGGCGCTGATGGTTAGGCCGGGGTATGTATAGTTTTTTTGTGTGCTCTAGGGCAACGTTGTCTAGATGGAATTAGTATTTGTGGCCCTGGCAACTGGACCTTTTTTTGGAACACCATTATTTTTGTCTTACTGAGATTTACTGTCAGGGCCCAGGTCTGACAGAATCTGTGCAGAAGATCTAGGTGCTGCTGTAGGCCCTCCTTGGTTGGGGACAAGGATCCCCCTCTGTCCTCCCACTCTCCATGCCCCTCAGCCTCCCTACCTTCCTTCCTTGTCACATACCCTGCCCCCTACCTCTTTCTTCCTCCCACCCTTCCGTCCCTACACTTACCCCCTCTCCCTTCTGCTCACCCTCCCTGGCCCTTACACCCTCCCACTCTTTCTCCCTCCCTACCTACCTCCCACCTTCCTTCCCTCCCTCCCTACCACAGGTCCTAGGGGCTCAGACATTCCTTCCCTGCTTATTTAGGCCGCTCACGGCCCAGCACTACTCTACTTCATGCAGAGAGGGGCATTGTTGGAATTCCTAGATGACTTGCCTTGTGCTCTTCAAAAGGTGGCCTTCCTGCAGCTGCAGGGAAGTGCTGCCTGTACCCCTCCCAATTATTGTTTCTTTCTAGCAGCAGGTCTGCTGTTGTTACAGAGAAGTTAGTAATGCAGTGCACATGTTTTAGGAACAGTAGCCTACTACATTAGATGATCTCTCTCTCTCTCTCTTTCTCTCTCTCTCTCTCTCTCTCTCTCTCTCACACACTATAAATTGCATTGTTAGCGACAGAGATTAAATAAAGTGACAGATTGCCTAGGCTTGCAGTGTGACCCCATCCCGAGGCCTTTATTTTGGAGACGACCTTCACACGACCTTTCCACTCACACAGGAAGGACTTGCTGATATAGATTTTGTTGTTCATATCCCAGCGACCTCTCCCTGTACAGAGGAAAAGGAAAGAGGAGTTAATCAGGTGTACATAAGACACAAGCCCTTTTTCTTTTTTTCTTTTCTTTGACTTTTCGTTTTTTTTAATAGTTTTTCTACAGAACTCAGTTAAGTTTGATCTCACACAGTGTCAATATGCATCTAATTTTCAGCAATTAGACCTACTGTAGATTACAAAGCTTTCTCTGATATTGATCACCAATATTTACATTTCTCAACAGACATATTTGTGGAAATGGATGGATATAAATTCCTAGACACAATGAAATGATAGCACATACATTATCTCAGAATGGTGTCAGTTTGTCACAGGACCACAGCAAATGTAATAGAGTACCACATTATGAGTCATAATACCCATGAAACAGGGATATGATTCCAATTGTTTATCCAGCCTTCATTTTTCTCATAGGTGATTTTAGAAACACTTCAAATAAGGGCTGTGTTTCGTGTAGGCTTACCCTGCCGAGACGTTTTAATAACTGTAAATCTCTCTACGACAAGGTGACTTTTATCAATATATTTTCCTGTATTTACCCAAATTAGCTGCTAATGTGGCTATCATAAATAACTACAAATGCCGTGACGTTCTGGACGAGACTGCCGAATCCAGGCAAAGGTAAGATTCTCTGGATTAACTATCTAATGTTAGCTAAATGTAGTAATTAATAAATATGCTACATTTCTTTAAATTGACAATTCTGTGAACTGTCTTGTTTAAATTGACACAATACCTGTTAGCAAAGGTATCAGCTAGAGATGATGTGCAGGTATTTGTAGTTTTGCATGATGTCTACTTTGATGCTAATTAGCATTTTTTCGAATCTGAGAGTAAATAGAGCCGAATATATTGATAAAAGTCAACTTGTCCGAGAGAGATTTAGATGGTTATCAAAATGTCACGCCAGGGTAAACCTACACGAAACACAACGCATATTTTAAGTGTTTCTAAAATTCCCTATGGGAAAAATGTATGTTGGAAAAACGATTGGAACCATTTCCCTGTTTGACCGCTAGGTTTTATGGGTATTATGACACCTCCACTGAGGGGCTCTATAGGGTTCCTTTGTGCTTTTTGCATCTAGAGATGTGACATTTCTGGGTGCTTTAAATGCATTCTGGCAGGAGTGTAGAAAGTCCTATGTATTATCTTAAATTGCAGTAGTTTATGTCTTAGGTTGTAGAAGCAGGTTTGAACATTTTCACATATCTGTGACCAATGGTTCTCCTCAATTTCTTCCTTTAGTTCTGTTTCCCATTTTTTTCCTTACAGGTTCTGAACCATCAGGTAGAGTTTCAATCAACCGTTGATATAACCTGTCAATCTACTTCTTTGGCATAGCAGCTTCTCTCAGTATTCTTTCTATGCTAGATCCCTTAGGTACATCCAGATTCTGTTGAAGCGATTGAATAAGATTTCTGAGTTGTAAGAACTTAAAGAAGTCGGCCTTGGATAATCCAAATCTTTAGTGTAATTGATTGAATGACAGTAGAGATCCATCCTAGTGCACATGATCAAAATTCACGATGCCACTTTAGAACCAGGACTTAAAGGTGTTGTCATTAAACAATGGAGGTAAGGTGGGGTTATTCCAAATAGGGGTGCCTGGCAATATTGTTTTTTTCCACCTGATGAATTTATGTACATTTTCCCAAATACGAATAGAATTGGGAATCATTGGATTGTCTGTTTTTTTCTGCTGCAATGCCTTGGACCCGATGTGGTGAATATATTTCCAATCATACGGTATTACATTTGCGGCTTCGATAGTCGTCCATGCACAAGGATAGTCTGCTGTCCATTATTTAAGTGAAAGCAGTTGTGGATCCCAGTAATACATCTTCATATGAGGTAGTCCAAGACCTCCAGCTTTATAGGCGAAGTGTAAAACAGTCAATTTGACTCTTTAGGTCTTTACATTCCAAATAAAGTTGGAGAGCAGGCCATTCATTTTATTAAAAAAGATGGATGGAATTGAAACTGGCAAGGCATGGAATAAATACATCAACCTTGGTAATATATATTTATTTGGATTATGTTGACCCTACCTAACATAGAAATAGGGAGAGCTCTCCATCTCTGAACATCAGATTCAAACTTATCTATTAAAGGAGAGTAATTGATTTTATATGCCTCCTCCATGCTGCATGGTATCAGTACACCCAGGTATTTCATGTGTGTCTTTGTCCATTTCCACTTCAATGTACTTTCTAAGCTTGAGTAGTCATGATTATTTCAGTCTTCTCCCAATTCACTTTGAATCCTGATACAGCACTATATGTGTCCATCAATAGCAAAATAAATGACAGAGAATGTTCTGGTTCAGATAAATAAATTAAAATGTCATCTGCATACAAGGATCTCCACCAATCTCTAAGCCCCGGATTGAGCCATGAGTTCTTATTATTGATGCTAGGGGTTCTGTGGGCTAATGATAATAAATAGCTAGACAAAGGACATCCCTGTCTTGCAAGCCCTTTCCTTAGCTAGCGTGGATGTTCAAACGGAATCAAGGCCTACTGTCATATCATAAACTTTCCCTCTGTTTACGTCAATGATAAGACTGGAGCTGGACAGAGAGAGCTTCCTGCTAACATAGCTAACATAATTACACTAAGGGTCATTTTTTGGGAGACAGTAACTAAGAGAAATGGGTCTGTGGTGATTGTTGGTAACTTGGCATGGTGTCCTCTTGAATCTGGTGAACCAAGCAGGTAATCCACATTTCACTCAAGACCCGGGCTGGCCAATTATATGCCTGGCCGACTGCTCAGCCAGGCTGAGAACAGTCATTTTTAAAAATGCCATTCCTGTATCCTTGGAGAACAGTACATGGGGGCAAGGTCAACACAGTTCCCCCTTTAGCCTCATAGAGTCAGACCTATTAAAGTGAATCACTGTCTAATGCCATACGTGCTCACATAATGCCCTGTAGTAAGAAGGGGCCCAGTCTCTTGTATCCTGATACTATGGGTTGTGGAGAAGAGGCCTAAAGTTGCTCCAGGTTCAAATCTTTCTGAAACAAACTATGAAACAAAGTGTCTGCCTGTCCTCTACATTACTTTCAAGGTCCAAGACTAGTATTTTTATTATTCCAGGTCTTCACCAGAGAGGATGTTGGGTAATGTTATGGTCATGCTAGGAAGTTAGCATGAAAACAGGCTCCTGACACAACAGCCACCTCTTTGTTTGTGTTTGTTAGTGTGCTGCTGACGGAGGCCCCTCTCTGTGTGTGTGTTTCCTGGCTGCTTTAGGTGAACAATGTAGAGGACGGACAAAGTACCCAGGGTGCACCTACCGTGGTGTTGTCAGAGAAGTCCGTCCCCCTCAACGCCTCAGCCAATAGCATAATCTCCTACCCGACGAAGGCTGACAGTAGGGTGTACGCTGGAGACACCTACAACGATGACGTGTGAGTAAACAGACAAACAACATCACCTCAGCCCTGTTCCAATGCATCTTTCCTTTTTATCTTCATTGGTTATATGCTCCCTTTCCTTGAACATACCCAAATAAATTTTACTTGTTAAATCCGCCGAATGCCGTGAATGTGCAGGGTTACACAGTATTTGAGGTAGATACTGTATGTACATATAGGCAGGGTAAAGTGACTAGGCATCAGGATAGATAATAATAAGGTATTTGAGGTAGATATGTACATGACGGCAGGGTAAAGTGACTAGGCATCAGAATAGATCATAATAAGAGTAAAATAAAGAACAGAGTAGCAGCAGCAAATGTGTGTGTGTGTGTGTGTGTGTGTGTGTGTGTGTGTGTGTGTTATGTGTGCATATGTAGTGTGAGTGTATTGTGTGTGAGTGTGTGTTTATATACAGTGCCTTGAGAAAGTATTTATACCCCTTGACTTATTCCACATTTTGTTGTGTTACAGCCTGAATTCAAAATAGATTTTTACCCATCTACACACAATAGCCCACAATGACGAAGTGAAAGAAAACATGTTTTAGACATTTTATCAAATGTATTGACAATGAAATACATAAATATCTCATTTACATAAGTATTCCCACCTTTGGCAGCAATTATAGTTGTGTCTTTCTGGGTAAGTCTCTAAGAGCTTTCCACACCTCGATTGTGCAACATTTGCCCATTATTCTTTTTAAATTCTTTAAGTCAAATTGGTTGGTGATCATTGCCAGTCAACCATTTTCAGGTCTTGCCATAGATTTTCTAGTAGATTTAAGTCAAAACTGTAACTCAGCCACTCAGGAACATTCACTGTCTTCTTGGTAAGCAACTCCAGTATAGATTTGGCCTTGTGTTTTAGGTTATTGTCCTGCTGAAAGGTAAATTAATCTCCCAGTGTCTGGTGGAAAGCAGACTGAACAAGGTTTTCCACTAGGATTGCCTGTACTTAGCTCCATTCCGTTTCTTTTTAATCCTGAAAAACTCCACAGTCCTTATCGATTAAAAGCATACCCATAACATGATGCAGCCACCACTATGTTTGAAAATATAGAGAATGGATTTGCCCCAAACATAACACTTTGTATTCAGGACATAAAGTAAATTTCTTTGACACATTTTTAGCACTTTAGTGCTTACTTTAGTGCCTTGTTGGAAACAGGATACATGTTTTGTAATATATTTTTATTCTGTACAGGCTTCCTTCTTTTCACTCTGTCAATTAGGTTAGTGATGTGGAGTAACTACAATGTTGTTGATCCATCCTCAGTTTTCTACTATCACAGCCATTAAACTCAGTAACTGTTTTAAAGTCACCATACGCCTCATTGTGAAATCCCTGAGCGGTTTCCTTCCTCTCCACCAACTGAGTTAGGAAGGAGACCTGTGTCTTTGTAGTGACTGGGTGTATTGATACACCACCCAAAGCGTAATTAATAACTTCACCACGCTCAAAAGGATATTCCATGTCTGCTTTTTTTTATTTTGTACCCATCTACTAATAGGTGCCGTTTGTGAGGCATTGGAAAACCTCCCTGGTCTTTGTGGTTGAATCTGTGTTTGAAATTCACTGCTGAACAGACAGACCTTACAGATAATTGTATGTGTGAGGTTCAGAGAGAAGGTAGTCATTCAGAAATCATGTTAAACACTATTATTGCACACAGAGTGAGTCCATGCAACTTATTATGTGACTTGTTAAGTACACTTTTACACCTGAACTTATTTAGGCTTGCCATAACAAAGGGGTTGAATACTTATTGACTCAAGACATTTCAGCTTTTCATTATTAATTCATTTGTAAAAATGTATAATTATTTTTTCCACTTTGACATTATTGGGCTATTGTGTGTAGGCCAGTGACAAAAAGAGTCTAAATTCAGGCTGTAAAGTCAAGGGGTGAATACTCTCTGAAGGCACTGAGTGTACAAAACATTAGGAACACCTGCTCTTTCCATGATATAGACTGACCAGGTGAATCCAGGTGAAAGCTATGATCCATTTTTGATGTCACCAATCCACTTCAGTCAGTGTATATGAAGGTGAGGAGAACTGGTTAAAGAGGGATATTTAAGCCTCTCGACAATTGAGACATGGGGCTCTATTTTAACAAACCTAACGTAATGGTCAATCTAAGCGCTGGGCGGTAGCGCTATAGTTTCGGGGGTATGTCAGAAATATTTGTTATATTTTCACAAGCACAATTATCGGCGCTGCTGCTGGCATTGGCGGCGAAAGGGCTGGGTTTTGATGAATCAACACGTTGTGGGTGTGTTGAGGCTTGGCCCCTTCACTGGCCAATCAGAACATAATCCATGGCTAAATATGTGGTTGCTTCAAGTCGTGTATTTACGGTCTTTTATGTACTGCCTTGGAATCAACAACAATTCCAATGTTAGTCCATTATAGTTTGTTAAACAGTTTACAGAAAGAAAATAACCAAATGTAGACCTATCCCATCTATTCTAAGTATGTTAACTTGAACCTGTTTGCAGTCCACATTGTTCTAAGTAATTGCATGTCTTCAGTGTTACAATACAGTATCTAGTGTACATAGCATTCACATTAATATAGGGGCTAGGCCTACTGTAAATACAGTATGTAGTGTACATAGCATTCACACCGATGTAGGGGCTAGGCCTGCTGTAAATACAGTATCTAGTGTACATAGCATTCACACTGATATAGGGGCTAGGCCTGCTGTAAATACAGTATCTAGTGTACATAGCATTCACAC
>QNTS01006010.1:23986-34220 GCA_003317085.1 Hucho hucho
ACTACCCTGAGACAAGGCTGAGTATAGCCCCCACACCACTAGAGGGATATCAACAGACCACCAACTGACTACCCTGAGACAAGGCTGAGTATAGCCCCCACACCACTAGAGGGATATCAACAGACCACCAACTGACTACCCTGAGACAAGGCTGAGTATAGCCCCCACACCACTAGAGGGATATCAACAGACCACCAACTGACTACCCTGAGACAAGGCTGAGTATAGCCCCCACACCACTAGAGGGATATCAACAGACCACCAACTGACTACCTTGAGACAAGGCCGAGTATAGCCCCCACACCACTAGAGGGATATCTGAACATCGGACAGGAAAATCACGTCAGTGACTCAGCCTACTCAAGACAAGTATAGTGAAAAAAGAGACGTGACACTACCCCTCCTAGGGACGGCATGGAAAAGCACTAGTAAGCCAGTAACTCAGCCCACATAATAGGGAGAGAGTCAGAGAATCCCAGTGGAGATCAGGGGAGCCAACCAGGCAGAGACAGCAAGGGCGGTTCGTCACTCCAATGTCTTGTCGTTCACCTTCGCACCCCTGGTTCAGACTACACTCAATCATAGGACCTACTGAAGAGATTAGTCTTCAGTAACGACTTAGAGGTCGAGACCCGGGTCTGCGTGTCTCGCATGGATAGGCAGACCATTCCATATAAATGGAGCTCTATAGGATAAAGCCCAGCTGTTTGCTTAGAAATTCTAGGTAAAATAAGAAGGCCTGCGTCTTGTGAATGTAGCGTACGTGTAGGTATTTAACTTCTTAGGGAGCGGTGGGGCGCTAGCAACACTACCCGGTGAAATGCAAATCGACAAATTCAAAATCCAAAAGTTGAATTATTAAACATGCATCAATATACAAGTGTTTCATAGTCATCTAAAGCTCTGCTTCTTGGCAATATCACAGCGTTGTCAGATTTCTAAAAGGCTTTACGGCAAAAGCACAACATTTGATTGTTTGAGGGTAGCACCTTCACTATTTTTCCATTACCATGAATTCATTAGCCTTCACGGTTCACACAAAACACATTTCACAGCGAAAACAAATCAGTTACCTGTTGAAGAACTTCTGCTGAGGGCTTCCCAAGTGTCCAACGAAGACAATCCATGGTTCTTTTGTTAGAAAAAGTAATGTATTATATCCATAAATCTCCGTTTGGTTGCCGTGTTAGAATGAGAACATACAGCCTCCAATCGTCCATTGAAACGTGAAGAGAACTCGTTCAACTTATACCTATAAACTTGTCCAAGAACAATCAAACATCATTTTAAATGTATCCTTAGGAACACTTTTCTGTATAAATGGTATAATATTTCAACCGGAATATATACTGGGCGATAAGAAAGGAAAAAAACACAGAGCGTGCCTGGCGGGAGCGCGCGTTTTCTTCTATTGACAGCTTTGGGGGCACTTCCTTATTCCTCTTCTCTGCTCTAAAGCATCTAAAAACAATCTGAACACTTTCTCGAGACTGTTGACATCCAGAGGAAGTGATAGGTACTGCATTCATATGCCCTTATATGGGCATTTTCATAAGGGAGGGGTTCCCAATAAGGCACTCTGTCAAAACCACTTTTTCCAGGACAGAAATTCCTCGCGTTTTCACCTGCCATATCCGTTTTGTTATACTCACAGACAAAATGTTAACACTTTTAGAAAATTCAGAGTGTTTCCTATCCAATGGTACTAAATATGTGCATATCCTATTTTCTGGGCCTGAATGGGAGGCATTTTACTTTGGGCACGCCAGGGTCTCCAAAACGGTCACCTCGTGCGCTACTCCCTAAGAAGTTAATGAATAGTCCAGCAGGCATGAGCTATGTAGCCGAGTGATCATAGGTTCCAGTGAACAGCAATAGATGGGACAGGGAAGAGACGCAGGAGACACAGCGTTTAAAGTTAGAGTTAGCCGGCCGGGGTTAGCAGAACCGTCTGCTCCGACGTCCGACAGAGGCCGGTTGCAGGCACAGCGAATGGAGTATTCGTTGGCAGACCAGTCGAGGTGCTGTGCTCCTTGTCAGTAACAACCACATCATCAACATTAAGGGACATGGACAGCTGAGAGGAGGAGGGTTTATTCTCCAGGTCTTTAACCGTTTTCTAGAACTTCTTGGGGTTAGACCATCAGAGAGAGAACTGTTCCTTAAAGTAACTAACTTTGGCCTTCCGGATAGCATAAGTGCACTTATTTCTCATTTGCTTGAACGAGAGCCAGTCAGCCTGAGTATGCGTGTGCCGAGCCTTTCGCCAAATGCAATTCTTGAGATGGAGTAACTCTGCCAGATCACGGTCGAACCAGGGGCTGAACCTGTTATTAATTTTTATTTTCTATTATTGGGGCGTGTTTCTTAACAATACCACTGAAAAAATCTAAAAAGAAGGTCCACTTCTCTCCCACTGTTGCTTTTCTTTCTCCTCAGTCAGGGTGTTGTAACTAGTGACTGATCTGTAGCTGGTCTCTCTCTTCATTCATAGTGTTGTAGCTGGTCTCTCTCTTTCTAAAACTGGTCTCTGACTTTAGTCAGGGGGATATCAACAGACCACCAACTTACTACCCTGAGACAAGGCTGAGTATAGCCCCCACACCACTAGAGGGATATCAACAGACCACCAACTGACTACCCTGAGACAAGGCTGAGTATAGCCCCCACACCACTAGAGGGATATCAACAGACCACCAACTGACTACCTTGAGACAAGGCCGAGTATAGCCCCCACACCACTAGAGGGATATCTGAACATCGGACAGGAAAATCACGTCAGTGACTCAGCCCACTCAAGACAATTATAGTGAAAAAAGAGACGTGACACTACCCCTCCTAGGGACGGCATGGAAAAGCACTAGTAAGCCAGTAACTCAGCCCACATAATAGGGAGAGAGTCAGAGAATCCCAGTGGAGATCAGGGGAGCCAACCAGGCAGAGACAGCAAGGGCGGTTCGTCACTCCAATGTCTTGTCGTTCACCTTCGCACCCCTGGTTCAGACTACACTCAATCATAGGACCTACTGAAGAGATNCCCACACCACTAGAGGGATATCAACAGACCACCAACTGACTACCCTGAGACAAGGCTGAGTATAGCCCCCACACCACTAGAGGGATATCAACAGACCACCAACTGACTACCCTGAGACAAGGCTGAGTATAGCCCCCACACCACTAGAGGGATATCAACAGACCACCAACTGACTACCCTGAGACAAGGCTGAGTATAGCCCCCACACCACTAGAGGGATATCAACAGACCACCAACTGACTACCCTGAGACAAGGCTGAGTATAGCCCCCACACCACTAGAGGGATATCAACAGACCACCAACTGACTACCTTGAGACAAGGCCGAGTATAGCCCCCACACCACTAGAGGGATATCTGAACATCGGACAGGAAAATCACGTCAGAGACTCAACTCACTCAAGTCAAGTATAGTGAAAAAAGAGACGTGACACTACCCCTCCTAGGGACGGCATGGAAAAGCACTAGTAAGCCAGTGACTCAGCCCACATAATAGGGTGAGACGCTGTGATATTGCCAAGAAGCAGAGCTTTTGATGACTATGCAACACTTGTATATTGATGAATGTTTAATAATTCAACTTTTGGATTTTGAATTTGGCGCTTTGCATTTCACCGGGTAGTGTCGGGAGTGGGGCGCTAGCGCACCACCGCTCCTTAAGAAGTTAAATGATGGACACATTATCAGACACAGACAGTGAATGAGACACAACAACACTAGAGAGGCATTCTTGCAGCACTCCTTACACACTGGATCCAGAGGGGCGAAATCCAGATTTTTCACTGTGCTTGTTTCTATAATGTTATTGCCTTCATTTTTTGGGGTCTCGTTGTCTCCGGATTCACAGACACCCAAATGTAAATGTTGACATGGCCTATTGATTAACAAGACACACTGTTTTTACCTTTATTAAACTAGGCATGTCAGTTAAGAACAAATTCTTATTTTCAACAATGGTCTAGGAACAGTGGGTAAACTGCCTTGTTCAGGGGAAGAAAGATAGATTCTTACATTGTCAGCTCAGGGATTCGATCTTGCAACCTTTCGGTTACTATTCCAGCACTCTAACCACTAGGCTATCTGCTGCCCCAGAACTCTGAGGAAGATGTAAGCTTGATGTTGAAATGTCAGTCACCTGTTCGCATCCTGTACTATGTATTAAAGTGATCAATAACAAACCAATTTCTGACTTTATTTGTTGGCTTCTCCAACTCCTTCTTAACTCAAATTTGTCCATTTGGAAGTTTTCCTTGGCAAGCAATTCTCAAATTTTCATATAGTATTTCAACCCAGGTCTGGTATGTCTACACTATCGACTCAGGAATCAGATAAATATGTTTAAAGGAAAATAACATGTCCTAACCTCAACCACCATGTTACTTTTAGGTTCCTCTTTTTACATTCCCCTTTCTTCTGGGGAGAACATATCAAAAACACAGTCTCAGAAATGGACACAAAGCAGACACAGACACAGGGTTAGGGATAGGTTCAGAACCTGAGTATAGTCAGAAAACACAATATATTGTTGGAGATGTCTGAGGCCAGATGTGACAAAGAAAGTCAATTTTGACAGAAGTGAAGCTGAGGAGAGGATTGTGGACCTCTACGTCAGAGCAGACACCCTGATGGACCATGAGACCAGCAGCAAGACAAAGAGGCAGAACACACTTCTCTAAAGAACGGACCGGGAGCTCAACCTAATACACACACAATCGATCGCTCACACACACACACACACACACACACAATGCAAAGAAAAACTTTAACCACATTTGTATAACACAGGGAAGAGACCCTTCATAGGTCTTGCTGTGTTCTCCTACTGACAGGGATCATAGGCCTGTCTGTCCACTGTAGGTACACGTTATAATTCCTACAATTTAACAGCAGTTCTGTGGTTATCTGTTTTAGTTGATATTGCAGGTAACGGGTCTCTAAGAGCTTCTTAGCTTATAAGTCCAACTCACTTGCAGAAAGTGTCTTCTTAGTTTATAAGACCAATTCACCTGCAGAATTAGGCCAACTACAGATCAGTTATAAAACACTGACTGAAGACAGAGACCAGTTTTAGAAAGACAGAGACCAGTTACAGACCAGCTACAAAACCCTGACTGAAGTCAGAGACCAGTTTCAGAAAGAGAGAGACCAGTTATAGACCAGCTACAAAACCCTGACTGAAGACAGAGGCCAGTTTTAGAAAGAGAGAGACCAGCTACAGACCAGCTACAACACTATGAATGAAGAGAGAGACCAGCTACAGATCAGTCACTAGTTACAACACCCTGACTGAGGAGAAAGAAAAGCAACAGTGGGAGAGAAGTGGACCTTGGACCTTGTTTTTTTTTTTTTCAGTGGTATTGTTATTAACAAACACGCCCCAATATAGAATATAAAAATTAATAACAGGTTCAGCCCCTGGTTCGACCGTGATCTGGCAGAGTTACTCCACCTCAAGAATTGCATTTGGCGAAAGGCTCGGCACACGCATACTCAAGCTGACTGGCTATCGTTCAAGCAAATGAGAAATAAGTGCACTCAGGCTATCCGGAAGGCCAAAGTTAGTTACTTTAAGGAACAGTTCTCTCTCTGATGGTCTAACCCCAAGAAGTTCTAGAAAACGGTTAAAGACCTGGAGAATAAACCCTCCTCCTCTCAGCTGTCCATGTCCCTTAATGTTGATGATGTGGTTGTTACTGACAAGGAGCACAGCACCTCGACTGGTCTGCCAACGAATACTCCATTCTGCTGTGCCTGCAACCGGCCTCTGTCGGACGTCGGAGCAGACGGTTCTGCTAACCCCGGCCGGCTAACTCTAACTTTAAACGCTGTGTCTCCTGCGTCTCTTCCCTGTTCCATCTATTGCTGTTCACTGGAACCTATGATCACTCGGCTACATAGCTCATGCCTGCTGGACTATTCATTAATCACGGTACTCCATTCTGTTTATTCATTGTTTATCTGTCGGCCCCAGCCGTAACATCAGAAGCCTCCTCCCTAAGTGGGTTTTACTCACTGCTTTAGCACACTCCGCCAACCTTGATATCCTTGCCGTGTCTGAATCCTGGCTTAGGAAGGCCACCAAAAATGTCCATACCAAACTACAACATTTTCCGTCAAGATAGAACTGCCATAGGGGGAGGAGTTGCAATCTATTGCAGAGATAGCCTGCAAAGTTCTGTCATATTTTCCAGGTCTATGCCCAAACAGTTCGAACTTCTAATTCTAAAAATGAATCTCTCCAGAAGTAAGTCTCTCACTGTTGCCGCCTGCTATAGACCCCCCTCAGCTCCCAGCTGTGCCCTGGACTCCATATGTGAATTGATTGCCCCCCCATCTATCTTCAGAGTTTGTTCTGTTAGGTGACCTAAACTGGGATATGCTTAACTTCTTAGGGAGCAGCTCCCGAGGTGACGGTATTGGAGAGCCTGGCGTGCCCAAAGTAAAATGCCTCCCACTCAGGCCCAGAAAATAGGAAATGCACATAATTAGTACCATTGGATAGGTAACACTCTGACGGTTCTAAGAGTGTTAAAATATTGTCTGTGAGTAGAACAGAACGGATATGGCAGGCAAAAACCCGAGGAATTTCTGTCCTGGAAAAAGTGATTTTGACACATTGCCTCATTTTGAATCCCTCCCTATTGAAAACAGCCATATCTGGGAGTAAGATTGCAGTACCTATTCATTCCACTGGATGTCAACAGTCTCTAGACAGTGTTTGGTGATGTTAGGTTGCTCTGGATGGTAATAGAAGAAGAATTTCAAACTAGTCATCGGATGTAAACAGAAGAGGAGGCGCGTTCACGGGCTCGCGCACGCTGTGGTTTTTTCCTTTCCTATCGTCCAGTTTATAATCCGGTTGAAATATTATAGGAAATATACATAAAAGTGTTCCTAAGGATACATTATCAATGATGTTTGATTGTTCTTGGACAAGTGTATAGGTATAGGTTGAACGCGTTCTCTTCACGGTTCAATGGGCGACTCAACGGTGGATTTTCTGATCATAACGCGCCTACCAAATGGAGATTTATGGATATAATAAATTACTTTTTCTAACCAAAGAATGATGGATTGTCTTCGTTGGACACTTGGGAAGGCCTCAGCAAAAGTTCTTCGAAAGGTAAGGGATTTTATATTAGCGATTTTATGCGTTTTTTGAGACCCGCGTTGGGTTATGAATTTATGCTAATGGTTAAATATTGTAGGTGCTATCCTCAAACAATCAAATGTTGTGCTTTCGCCGTAAAGCCTTTTTGATATCTGACAACGCTGTGATATTGCCAAGAAGCAGAGCTTTTGATGAATATGCAACACTTGTATATTGATGAATGTTTAATAATTCAACTTTTGGATTTTGAATTTGGCGCCTTACATTTCATCCCCCCGACACATAAACTACTGCAGCATAAATACTGGAGGCTGAGACAGGAGGGGTCGGGAGACACTGTGGCCCCGTCCGACGTTACTTCCGGACAGGGCCAAACAGACAGGATATAACCCCACCCACTTTGCCAAAGCACTGCCTCCACAACCACCAACTTACCATCCTGAGACAAGGCCGAGTATAGCCCACAAAGATCTCCGTCACGGCACAACCCAAGGGGGGGCACCAACCTGGACAGGAATATCACGTCAGTGACTCAACCCACTCAAGCGACGCACCCCTCCTAGGGATGGCATGGAAGAACACCAGTAAGCCAGTGACTCAGCCCCTGTAATAGGATTAGAGGCAGAGAATCCCAGTGGAGAGAGGGGAACCCGCCAGGCAGAGACAGCAAGGGCGGGTCGTTGCTCCAGTGCCTTTCCGTTCACCTTCACACTCCTGGACCAGACTACACTCAATCATAGGACCTACTGAAGAGATGAGTCTTCAATAAAGACTTAAAAGTTGAGACCGAGTCTGCGTCTCTCACATGGATCTGTGGGAGAAAGCCCTGCCTCCAGCTGTTTGCTTAGAAATTCTAGGGACAGTAAGGAGGCCTGCGTCTTGTAACCGTAGCGTACGTGTAGGTATGTACAGCAGGACCAAACCTTGATATCAGCCCTTGCCTTAACAGGAAGCCAGTGTAGAGAGGCTAGCACTGGAGTAATATGATCCATTTTTTGTTGGAAAGTAGAGCATTGCGGTAGTCTAACCTAGAAGTGACAAAAACATGGATTAATTTTTATGAATAATATTTGGACAGAAAGTTTCAGATTTTTGCAATGTTACGTAGATGGAAAAAAGCTGTCCTTGAAACAATCTTGATATGTTAGTCAAAAGAGAGATCAGGGTCGAGAGTAACGCCGAGGTCCTTCACAGTTTTATTTGAGATGACTGTACAACCATCAAGATTCATTGTCAGATTCAACAAAAGATCTCTTTGTTTCTTGGGACCTAGAACAAGCATCTCTGTTTTGTCCGAGTTTAAAAGTAGAACATTTGCTGCCATCCACTTCCTTATGTCTGAAACACAGGCTTCCAGGGAGGGCAATTTTGGGGCTTCACCATGTTTCATCGAAATGTACAGCTGTGTGTCATCCGCATAGCAGTGAAAGTTAACATTATGTTTCCGAATGACATCCCCAAGAGGTAAAATATATAGTGAAAACAATAGTGGTCCTAAAACGGAGCCTTGAGGAACACAGTTGATTTGTCAGAGGACAAACCATCCACAGAGACAAACTGATATCTTTCCGACAGATAAGATCTAAACCAGGCCAGAACTTGTCCGTCTCGACCAATTTGGGTTTCCAATCTCTCCAAAAGAATGTGGTGATTGATGGTATCAAAAGCAGCACTAAGGTCTAGGAGCACGAGGACAGATGCAGAGCCTTGCTCCCGTCTTTTTCTATAGGTCCTGTTTTCTAGTTTTCCAGATGTTGACCATAGTGCCTATCCTGACCCTGAGACTGCCTGGAGTACTGCTCTCTGCCTGCCCTTGACCTGTTGTTTTGCCTGCCCCTGTTCTTTTTTAAATATTAATATTTTTTATTATTGAATGTTTAAAACATACAATATACTTGCAGTGAAGCTGCTCAACAACTACATCACATTAGTCATCTAACAGACTCCCATCCAGAGCGACACACAGAAGCAACCACGGTCAACACCCTGCTCAAGGGTACTTCGATGGGGTCCCGAACTAGCGACCCATCAGCCACAGGCCCAAGCTCCCAACCGCCAGGCCAGAAGCCCTCCAAGATTCCCCCCCACAGTTCCCCAAGAGCTGCCCCTCAACCATTCGAGAAAGTTTTATCTTGACTTTATTTTTTATACTTTTATCTTTGACCGTCATTCTATCCCCTGCCCAGCAACTCCACTCCCACTTGTCTCCAATTCCACATCCCAACCCTCAGCTTCCCTCAGCCCATCCCACCTATCTCTGCTGGCCACCCTCTTTGGATTCCTACACACCATATATCTTTCAACTATGCTGTGATGTTTAACATACAATTTCAATCTATCTAATCGAATATAATCCACAGATTGCGAGTTGAAGAGAAATAATTTTACTAAGTGTATAGGTATATTAGTAATCGCCTGCCCCTGTTCTAGTAATACACTTTTGTTACTTCAAAACTGTATGCATCTGGGTCTTCCCTAAAACTTGATAATCCCGTCCCTTCCAAGTCCCAAGTGATCCAAGTGTAGGGCAGGGCAATGCCACAACTAGGCTCCGCTAGCCTCTGAAGACAGGACACTCTGGAGACGCAGAGTGGTTGCTTTTCTTCTGGATGGATGCATGCAGTATCTAGGCTACGTTCCAGTGTTCACACCAGCTTACCACTTCGTTTTACCTTCTTTATAGTCTATTTGAAAGGGCTAGGGGGTAAAAATAAACATGTCAAATGTGAACCTTTCAATACGCAGTATGCCGGTGTGGATATCTTGACAAAGCCTTGCTCTCATTTCTTATCTTATAAGGGAAATGCTCCCTACCTCGTGTGCCTTGAAGCTCAGCTCTTTCCCTCCTTCTGTATTCCCCTTTTTCCCTCCCTCTATCATTTCATCAGAAGTCACCTGAACACTCAATCTTCAGACGCAGCAGACAATCTTCTTTAATAAACTGACAGACGACATTACACATTTCTGTTCTGAGCTGGGGGTTGACGGAGCAGCGGAGAGGAGGAGGGCTGAAGACAGACAGACAACACTGTTTCCCATTCATAGCTTACGTCTCAAATGGCACCCTATTCCCTATATAGTGCACTA
>QNTS01006010.1:41644-51962 GCA_003317085.1 Hucho hucho
CGTAGTGTAAAAAATAAAAAACGTTTTATTTCCTTGAAGAAAGTAATGCTTGGTTTCTATGATTCATCTATAGAGCTCATTGAATGACATCATGAAGGGAAACGTTTGTTTTAATGAAGATGATCTGAAACAATATCATTTCTTTTCCAAGTCTCCATATCACAACTGGATGGTCAAATCTCTCACCTTGTTTTCAGTGGTGTGCCGTCTACCCATTTCCAGGACCCCTCAGTCTCGCTGTCAGTCAGACCGATCCAGACTCTCTTGTTGAGGCCAAAGAGAAACCTCTGTTGTTGAGAAAGACAAATTAAAACTGATCAAAATATGCTTATCATGTATCTCTCTCCCTCTCTCTCTCTCTCTCTCTCTCTCTCTCTCTCTCTCTCTCTCTCTCTCTCTCTCTTTCTCTCTCTCTCTTTATCTATCTCCCCCACTCTCTCACCTGTTCCTCTATGCTGTTTATGATCACCAGGTCTGCTCTTCTCTCCACACAGTTCTGTCTGCTCTCATTCCAGGTTTTATTCTCAGTAGAGACGAAGTACCAACAGGATTTAAACTTGTTCCAGCCTTCAGAACAGGTTAGTTAAAACATTCATTGCCATCTCATTATTGTGCACTCATGAATGAAAGAATACAAAACAACATTTTAGTGTTCGTTCAGGGCCGTAACCAGAGTTTGAGTTTTAGTGAGGTCGTAAGACAGCGGGATTAATTGTATAGAAACTTTCCAAAAAGTACTGCATTTCTATATGATAAAAAAAACTTTAAAATTCTATTTGGAGATCAGCAAAATCAAGCAAAAATGACCCCAGCCATTATCACCTTGGCTGCTGTAGGTTCATTCACCTCAGTTGATCGACTAACACACAGCCTAATAGCTATACAATAGTAATGTTGTACCCCGGAAAGGGGGGAAATATGAGAAATGATTCACACTGACAAGTAGCATCAGTGACAGTTCAGTCAGTCGTAGTGATGAATTGCATAATTCATCAACTCTTTACATAGATATGGTTTTTCACAACTGACGTTACGTTCACATGTCTGTTCCTAGGCATTACTAATCAAGCTCCGCACAAAACAGACATCACTGGAGCACACAGAGGATCATATTATCACATTCACATGAATGATTTGAATATTACTAAGGATTCTGCATGAATATCAGTGATGTTGTAGTTAAATAAAAGGTGGGTAATAGGTCAACTATAAACTCCAGTGGTGATCGAGATAAGAAGAACAACCAGCGATATAAAGGAAATGCAGGACTATTTTACACCTGCATTGTTTGCATTCTGAGAGCATTTAAATGTAGCCCTCTCCGCTAGCTTCCTCTCTCTCTCCGTTTCCTCTGCTTCCTCCTGCATGCATTGCAGCCTGCCTCAGCCTCACCACTGAGCGCCACATCACTGTCTGTCTTAGTAGCCTAATCTTTGTAAAGCAAAGTTATTATGAGAGCTTAGTAGCCTATTTTAGGCTCCTGCTGAGGAAGGCTCCTTTTAACGTTACCGTCTTGTGTTTGTGGGGGTAATCGGAAAAAACATGACTGACTGACATATCTATAAGCGACTATTTAACAGTATTTGTTAGGGGTTGTCTGTAGACACGGCAGGAGATTCTGGTCTGTTTTAAAATTGACTTTTGTCTGGCATCTCACAAACACAGTCAGCAGCGTCTCTAGTGTCTACTTGAGCTGACCAAGAGCTGGGGTAGTTCGTTTCACGTCTCAGGCCCTCGGCCTGTGCCGCGACAGGGAGGAGTCAGCCCTTTGAGATATTGGTGAAAGTGCTGCTTGAAAGGCAATTCCAGGATGCAAATCGGGGTTGACGCTGGCAAACATAACAAACAAACCACTGTTCATGATTCCACTCGTTTGCAAAGAGGCGCGATTAGAACTGAGTCAGATCAATAATTTATTTGATAAATTTTTCTCATCAGAAACAGTTACTGAGGTCAGCACCTCAATGTCCTCGTGTAGCTAAGGCCCTGAACATGTACAATTGAACATGTACAATTAATGTCATGATCATGTATCAGGTAAACTCACTCGGATTAGAGAACTTTTCCATAAGATCATCTTTCTCCATCTGTAGCTGGTCTCTCTCTTTAGTCAGGTTGTTGTATCTGGTCTGTAGCTGGTCTCTCTCTTTAGTCAGGTTGTTGTATCTGGTCTGTAATTGGCCTAGAAAGGTTGTTCACTAAATCAGATTATACCCACAGGACTGCCAGTGAATTATAGTAATTACAATTTACCTATACTTACAGTGGACATACCCTCCTATGATCCCAGCCAGTAGGAGAACACACAGCAGCCCCAGACACACTGCAACAGCTAGGAAGGGTCTCTTCTCTTTGCTATCAGGCTCTATGTACACATATTAACATGTGTGCGTGCGTGTATAGTATTTGTGTGTATATTGTGTATGTGTGTATGTCTGTGTGTTTGTGTGTTACCTGTGTGCTGGTCTCCCGGTCCATTAGTTGGAGAAGTGTGTTCTGTCTTGGTGCTGGTCTCATGGTCCCTCAGGGTGTCTGGACTGACATAGATGTCCACAATCCTCTCCTCCATCTCACCTCTGTCAAACTTGACTTTCTTGGTCATGTCTGGCTTGGCATAGATGGCCTCAGACATCTTCAGCAATGCCTGATGCTTCTTGTACTATGTACTGTAATTGTACTTTACGTTAAGTCTCAGGTTATAGTGATAGCGCTGCCTCTGCCTTGTGTCTGACTCTGGGTCTGTCTCTCTATCGTCTGTGTGTCTGTCTTTATCTGTGTGAAAATGTAACCCCTAGGGAGGTACAAAAAATGACACGTGTATTTGTGGCTACAGCTTCTCCTTTGCATATTTGTATTTGTCTCCTGAGTAGTGAGTTTACACTTATCAGTCTACTGTACTGACTTCATGTTGTGAAACGTAACATCTGGTACACAGGAAGATAAGAAGTAGAGATTATATTAATATGCTAATGAAAAAAAATGAAATGTGCAAAATAATCAATTTCTATTCCTAAACGTTTCTGTTGTTGAGTCTACTGGACTGACTTCATGTTGTGAAACATAACCACTGGTACACAGGAAGCCACGTTATCAGGAAATAGGTAGGAATGCATTACAGTGTTTCTCGATTGCTGAAACACTTTTAATGAAACTGGGGTCGAGCACCCTCTGGAGTGCCATCATAACTTAAAGAGCACAACAATATACTGTTTTGCAAAACAGTAAGTCATTACTCATTGCTTTCACAAACTACGCAAATGCTAAGCATTTTTTTTTGCAAAACAGTAAACACAACTCTCCACGAAAAAACACTGAAGTCAGTTGAGTAAATCATGTCAGACTAAATTCAAACATTTGGTCACAGCCGATAGAAATGACTCCCATGCTTGTGAAGTACTAATGCACGTGTGCATATCTTCTTTGCACAATTCTTCAATCAGTTCTTATTCATGCATAAAAGAGGCCACCTCTGAGTTGTTGTTTGCAAGAATGGACCAAGTAAGAGGCTGAGGACAAATGAGAGGTAGAGGGGCCCATAGAGGAAAAGTTCATCTCTCAGTTAAAATGGTAAAAATGTGAAATAAACACTTTTGTTTCTGGATATTCAGGCTCTTGAGTGACATTCTTTCTGCATTGGTCATCTTTGGTCAAATCAATTTAGATAAAAGAATGCAGCCCATGTTGTGATAATATGTTTAGTTGTCTTTATGGTGCATACTATAATTATTTGATTTGATTTATAGTATCAACAGATGGAACAGACATATAAAAGAGGGTTAACCTTGATAGGGTACATTGATAGTTGTATAAATAAATGGTCATTACATAACAAGTTGTACAGTATGTTTTGATGGAGGTAGTTGCTTGTGTGTCATGTATTTCATGTTTTGAGAGTCTTAATGCATTCTGCAAATGAAATGTGTCATTTTGGCCACCTTTTTTCAATTTAGGGCTGAGTGCTGTTTTGAAAAAGTGAATTCTGTTTGGACAAATGTGCTCAAGCAACCAAGAAAAACTGTAATACAAGTTTGCATACTGGTGTGCGTGTGAGAGAGAAAGAGAGAGATGGAGTATTTAAGTTATTTTGGTATTTTACATGATTTTGATTGTATGACTTAATTTGACTTTTTTTCCATATTACTCCAGTGCTAGCCTCTGGCTTCCTGTTAAAGGCTAGGGCTGATTTCAAGGTTTTACTGTTAAGCTACAAAGCATTACATGGACTTGCTCCTACCTATCTCTCTGATTTGGTCCTGCCTTAAATACCTACACGTACGCTACATTCACAAGACGCAGGTCTTCTTATTTTACCTAGAATTTCTAAGCAAACAGCTGGGCTTTATCCTATAGAGCTCCATTTATATGGAATGGTCTGCCTATACATGCGAGACACGCAGACTCGGTCTTGACCTCTAAGTCGTTACTGAAGACTAATCTCTTCAGTAGGTCCTATGATTGAGTGTAGTCTGAACCAGGGGTGCGAAGGTGAACGACAAGACATTGGAGTGACGAACCGCCCTTGCTGTCTCTGCCTGGTTGGCTCCCCTGATCTCCACTGGGATTCTCTGACTCTCTCCCTATTATGTGGGCTGAGTTACTGGCTTACTAGTGCTTTTCCATGCCGTCCCTAGGAGGGGTAGTGTCACGTCTCTTTTTTCACTATACTTGTCTTGAGTAGGCTGAGTCACTGACGTGATTTTCCTGTCCGATGTTCAGATATCCCTCTAGTGGTGTGGGGGCTATACTCGGCCTTGTCTCAGGGTAGTCAGTTGGTGGTCTGTTGATATCCCTCTAGTGGTGTGGGGGCTATACTCAGCCTTGTCTCAGGGTAGTCAGTTGGTGGTCTGTTGATATCCCTCTAGTGGTGTGGGGGCTATACTCAGCCTTGTCTCAGGGTAGTAAGTTGGTGGTCTGTTGATATCCCTCTAGTGGTGTGGGGGCTGTGCTTTGGCAAAGTGGTGGGGATATATTCTGCCTGGTTGGGGATATTGTCGGACAGGTCCACAGTGTCCCACGACCCCCCCTGTCTCAGCCTCCAGTATCTCTGCTGCAGTAGTCTATGTGCCAGAGTGCTAGGGTCAGTCTGTCCTATCTGGTGAAATTCTCCTGTCTTATCTGGTGTCCTGTGTGAACTTAAGTATGCTCCCTCTAATTCTTCCATCTCTCTCTCTGTCTCCCCTCCCAGAGGACCTGAGCCCTAGGACCATGCCTCAGGACTACCTGGCCTGATGACTCCTGGCTGTCTCTGTCCCCAGTCCACCTGGTCATGCTGCTGCTCCAGATTCAAATGTTCTGCCTGCAGCTATGGAACCCAAACATGTTCACCGGACGTGCTACCTTGTCCTGGACCTGCTGTTTTCAACCATCTCTATCCCTCTCCCTCTCTACCGCACCTGCTGTCTAGACCTCTGAATGCTCGACTATGAAAAGCCAACTGACATTTACTCCTGAGGTGCTGACTTTTTGCATTGTGATTATCATTTGACCTTGCTGTTCATGCCAAGAAGCAGAGCTTTTGATGACTATGCAACACTTGTATATTGACGAATGTTTAATAATTCAACTTTTGGATTTTGAATTTGGCGCCTTACATTTCACCGGGTAGTGTCGGGAGTGGGGCGCCAGCTCCCTAAGTATTTAAGGTGCTGCCCCTATCGTCGCTAAGCCTATATCCAACCTTTTAAACCTGTCTCTTCTTTCTGGGGAGGTTCCCATTGCTTGGAAGGCAGCCACAGTTCGTCCTGTATTTAAAGGGGGAGATCAAGCTGATCCTAACTGTCCTCAATGATGTCACCACTGCCATTGTTTCTAAGTAATCTTGTGCTGCTATTTTTATTGACTTGGCCAAAGCTTTTGATACTGTAGACCATTCCATTCTTGTGGGCCGGCTAAGGAGTATTGGTGTCTCTGAGGGGTCTTTGGCCTGGTTACCTCTCTCAAAGTGTGCAGTGTATGAAGTCAGAAAATTTGCTGTCTCTGCCTGTAACCACGGGAGTACCCCAAGGCTCAATCCTGGGCCCCACGCTCTTCTCAATGTACATCAACAACATAGGTCAGGCAGTAGGAAGCTCTCTCATCCATTTATATGCAAATTATACAGTCTTATTCTCAGCTGGCCCCTCCCCGGATTTTGTGCTAAATGCTCTACAACAAAGCTTTCTTAGTGTCCAACAAGCTTTCTCTAATCTTAACTATGTTCTGAACACCTCCAAAACAAAGGTCATGTGGTTTGGTAAGAAGAATGCCCCTCTCCCCACAGGTGGGATTACTACCTCTGAGGGTTTAGAGCTTGAGGTAGTCACCTCATACAAGTACTTGGGAGTATGGCTAGATGGTGCACTGTCCTTCTCTCAGCACATATCAAAGCTGCAGGCTAAAGTTAAATTTAGACTGGGTTTCCTCTATCGAAATCTCTCCTCTTTCACGCCAGCTGCCAAACTAACCCTGATTAAGGTGACCATCCTACTCATGCTAGATTACGGAGACATAATTTATAGATCGGCAGGTAAGGGTGCTCTCGAGCGGCTAGACGTTCTTTACCATTCGGCCATCAGATTTTCCACCAATGCTCCTTTTAGGACACATCACTGCACTCTATACTCCTCTGTAAACTGGTCATCCCTGTATACCTGTCGCAAGACCCACTGGTTGATACTTATTTATAAAGCCATCTTAGGCCTCACTCCCCCCTATCTGAGATATCCACTGCAGCCCTCATCCTCCACATACAACACCCGTTCTGCCAGTCACATTCTGTTCAAGGTCCCCAAAGCACACACTTCCCTGGGTCGCTCCTCTTTTCAGTTCGCTGCAGCTAGCAACTGGAACGAGCTGCAACAAACACTCAAACTGGACAGTTTTATCGCAATCTCTTCATTCAAAGACTCAATCATGGACACTTTTACTGACAGTTGTGGCTGCTTTGTGTGATGTAGCCTTTTGTTAGGCCGTCATAGTAAATAAGACTTTGTTCTTAACTGACCTGCCTAGTTAAATAAAGGTTAAATACAACAAATAATATGTGATCTTACTTGAAAGTTCATGAATCTGTTTTCCTAATACATGGTCATGAGATCAGAATCTGTTTTCCTAATACATGGTCATGAGATCAGAATCTGTTTTCCTAATACATGGACACGAGATCAGAATCTGTTTTCCTAACACATGGTCATGAGATCAGAATCTGTTTTCCTAACACATGGTCATGAGATCAGAATCTGTTTTCCTAAAACATGGTCATGAGATAAATAATTGGAACATGACCACTGCCAATTCTGAATCTTTTGAAAGAGCTAATGTTTGAGTGACGATTGGGAGCAAAACGTTCACTACTTAAATCTCCATTATGCTGTTGTTAAGTGGAAATATAATATGTGAAAAATACATGTGAACCTTGGGTCTGAAAACCACATCTATTTTTTTCTCACGGAAGCTGTAGAGGAAGAAGACGTGAAAACAATGACGGAGAGAGAGAGAGAGAAAACACAAAAACATTGTGATGTTAAGATCTGTAAAATATATTGGAATAATGGTTTTCATGAGAATGCACGTACATTTCCAGCATGTTTAGTAAAACATTTGTGGATTCTTTTCATGTCCAATTATTAGCATACGCTTATCGCTTTAATAATAATAATAACATCAAAGGCACAGATGAATAAGTAAAGGAACAATGTAATTTAACTAGGTCCACCAGCTTTCTGATTGAATGTGATTAGAAACTTCAAACAGTGTCACCTCCAGTTGGGCACAGACAGAGGGCAGAACTGTACTGAGAGGACACACACATATACTGTACAAGACACATGCAGACACGCACAGACGCACACAGGCCACACACACACACACACACACACACGCACGCACGCACACACACACACACACACACACACACACACACACACAAGTGAAGTTCCCTTTAAAACCTCTGATGAAGACATTTCGCACAAACACTTCAGAATAACTCTTCACACTGATGTCACACACAGACAGCGTTGATACAAAGAAAATGCCCCTAAATGGCCATCAGGCTGCGGAAACAACAAAATATCCTCGAAAGTGATAGGCTGAAAGGCTGCACGTGTCACTATTTGTTGTCCTGCAGCTATCATGTTATATCACTCTGATCCTGTCAGGTCTATGTTTCAGCTTGAAGGTGGTTGGATACTCAAAACATTATATTAACTGCAGTGGACCAGAGACAGAGCTCAGAGAAGAACCCAGGTGAAGTCACACATCAGAGATATTACTCAACTTCTTGTCAGTACAGTTAGAATCAATCAGTAGATATTACCATTAGGAGTCAGGTAGAAAGGTAATGATACAGTAGATATTACCATTAGGAGTCAGTTAGAAAGGTAATGATACAGTAGATATTACCATTAGGAGTCAGTTAGAAAGGTAATGATACAGTAGATATTACCATTAGGAGTCAGGTAGAAAGGTATTGATACAGTAGATATTACCATTAGGAGTCAGGTAGAAAGGTATTGATACAGTAGATATTACCATTAGGAGTCAGTTAGAAAGGTAATGATACAGTAGATATTACCATTAGGAGTCAGTTAGAAAGGTATTGATACAGTTAGTTTAGATGGACGACTACGTCAGCGAAGAGGTTATTGAAGAAAACCAGAATGGAGCAATGAGGAGAGTGACGACTGAGACCCATTGCTCAGGTAAGAACTAAGAAAACTGTCTATCACACAAACAGACACACACATAAGCTATGTGGCTCCCCTCGTCCCACAGATAGTATATGAGCACGTCATAAGCCTTGATTATGATGTTTTTTTGTTACAGTAAATTAGCGTTAAAATTGTTACTTTGTTAAAACGGTTACATTTCTCTCAGCCTCATGGCAAATCGTGCAGGTCATTTGCTCTAAAACAGCAATGTTTTCTCTCTTCCCCAAGGCAAAAAATATACACCCCTCCCCCCAAAAAATGGTTGGATGTGGGGGGGCCTTGCTCTGACCTGCTCTACATCACCCACGCACACACACACACACACACACGCACACGCACACACACACGCACACACACACACACACACACACACACACACGCAACAACAGAAAAGTCCCAGTGGAAAAGTTGTTTTACCCCACATTTAAATATGCTAATGAATGTATGTTTTCAGTGTATTCAGAGGTTCCAACATGTCATTCTGATACAGTAAATTCCTGTGGACCCCAGGAAGAGTAGCTGCTGCTATCACAAAGCTAAAGGGGATCCTTAGAAAATACAAAAAATACCCAAAGACAGCTGTGAGAAACGATCCTCTTGTAGCTGATTATGTTGAAACTGAACTCTGTTGTGTGTGTGCCTGTATGCGTCTGTGTGTTTTCACACCAGTGTGTATCTCCCCAGGACCTGAGGGTTCAGGGAGAAGACTCTACAGGATGATTGCCGTGAGCTTTGGGATTCTGTGTGTTCTACAAGTCACTCTCAACATCTCCCTGAGACTAGTCTGTGAGTGTATTGTTATTTAACTTCTCAGGGAGCAGCTCCCGAGGTGACGGTTTTGGAGAGCCTGGCGTGCCCAAAGTAAAATGCCTCCCATTCAGGCCCAGAAAATAGGATATGCATATATTAGTACCATTGGATAGGAAACACTCTGAATTTTCCAAAACTGTTAACCATTTGTCTGTGAGTGAAACAGAACGGATATGGCAGGCAAAACCCCGAGGAATTTCTGTCCTGGAAAAAGTGATTTTGACACATTGCTCATTTGGGAACCCCTCCCTCATGAAAATGACCATATAAGGGCATATGAATGCAGTACACATCGCTTCCTTATGATGTCAACAGCCTCGAGATGGTGTTTCCCTCCATTTTGGATGCTTTAGACCAGAGAAAACGACCAAACAAGTGGGTCCCCCCTTGATGTCAACAGTACCCAGGGCGCGCGCCCGAGAAGTCGCGCAGTGTCTTATTTACCGTCTTTAGAGCTCAGTTTATATTCCGGTTGATTTATAATAGTAAATATACGTAAAAGTGTTCCTAAGGATACATTTAAAACTATGTTTGAATGTTCTTGGACAAGTTTATAGGTATAAGATGAACGAGTTCGCGCCACGTTTCAATGGACTAGTGGAGGCTGTCGTTTCTGACTATGACGCGCGAACCAAATGGAGATTTATGGATATAATACATGACTTTTTCTAACAAAAGAACCATGGATTGTCTTCGTTGGACACTTAGGATGACCTCAGCAGAAGTTCTTCAACAGGTAATTGATTTGTTTTCGCTGTGAAATGTGTTATGTGTGTGCCACGCTGGCTAATGAATTCATGGCTATGAGAAAGTATGTGAGG